>PISW01006853.1:0-74637 GCA_004023785.1 Mungos mungo
TAGGTCTAACAGGAGAAACCTCACAAGGGACCATGGGAAGGGGAAGTGAGGGAAAAGAAAGTTAGGGAGAAGGAGGGAGGCAGATCATGAGAGATTCTTGAATACTGGAAACAAACTGAGGGCTGAAGAGGGAGGGGGAGGGGGGAAGGGGGGTGATGGTCATGGAGGGGGGCACTTGTGGGGAAGAGCACTGGGTGTTGTATGGAAACCAAGTTGGCAATAAACTGTTAATTTTAAAAAACTGAAATAAATTCATATATAGAGATGACAGAGGTTACCTTATTTATCAGAGCCAAAACATATATTTTTTTAAAAAAAATTTTAGAGGGAGAGGGAGAGAGAGAGAGTATACAAGCAGTGGAAAAAGTAAGAGGGAGGGAGAGAAACTCAAATGGGCTCCACACTCAGCGCAGAGCCTGACGTGGGGCTCCATCTCATGACCCTGGATCATGACTTGAGTCAAAATCAACAGTCGGACGCTCAACCAACTGAGCCACCCAGGCACCCCAAAAGCATATATATTTGAAATGTGTTCATAAACCATAAAGTATTACAAAATATAGAAGCATTGTCTCAATTTTGGAATTAGCCCACTTAAAAAATAAACAAATCCAGGTTATAGCAGAGTACCTAGAGAAGTTACTGCTGGAGAAAAGAAAGGATTTCAGAAAGCCAGACTTCACTCCCTGGCTGTTTAAACTTGGCCAAACGCTGAAGCACCCCACTCTAGTTTCTGGGTGATGGCCTGTTTGAATGACACATCCTGAAGGCGGAGGCCACTTTGTAGGTTAGAGAAGAAGAAAGGACCAAACAAGCCACGGAGGACCAAAACAGATAAGGAAACCCGCCTGTACATGAAGGATTAGGTTCCTCCCAAATTCACATGCTGGAGCCCTAACCCCCGGGAGCTTAGAATGTGAGTCTATTTTGGAGGCGGGGTCTTTAAAGAGGTAATCAAGGTGAAATGCAATCATTGGAGTGGGCCCTTATCCCATATGACAAGGTCCTTACAAGAAGAGGTTAGGACACAGGCAAGCACGGAGGAGAAGGAGGCGAAGGAGCCATCTCCTCACCAAGGAGAGAGACTTCATGAGAGACCACCCTGAGGACACCTTGGTCTCGGACTTCCAGCCTCCAGGACTGAGAGGAAGTAAATGTCTGGTGTTGAAGCCGCAGCCCACGCAGATGGGGCTTGTGCAGGACATCCTACAGGCCTGCCACCGAGAGTGGATTCCCATCGCTGAGCGCCCCAGCTGTCACCGGAGAGGGCTCTGCCGGGGTGTCTCCCCACTTACCCTGGCTTTTCTTATGGGTCTTTTCTTTGAAATGTAACCGAGGCTTCTCTGCACACGTTCAGTTTGCCCATAGAGCCACGGAATCTAGTTTCATTGACCAACATGAAACTTCCATTTTGGCCCCAAAACTTGACATTCCATGTTCCTTCTTCTGCATGTTTCAGAATAATTTCAGAGTCAACGATCTCTTCGTTATAAGACTCAACCTGAAATTCATCCCGTGAGTCAGTCTGATGTTTTGAAATAATAGCTTCAGTACAGATTCCAAATAATCACAGATAGTATCAGAATGAAAACAAAAAAACAAAACCTCTGTGTGGCTGGCAGCACAAGGGAAGAGAGAAAAAGTGAGAGAGACAGAGGCACAGAGACACGGGTGTGGGCACACTTGAGTAATTAACTGAGTAAACACAGGAGGAGTGACGACAAGGTTCAAGAGATACTAACAATAGTTCTTGCCTCTTGAGCACCTGCTCTGGTTTGGGCACCGTCTCTACATTCTGATCCTTTGATGCCCCTGAGAACCAAGTCTTGTATTCACATGACACAGAAAGCAAGATGGCGGCACAAGATGTTCTGCAATCCCCCCCTCACCCCTCCAGGGCCCTCGAGCGGGCAAGACGCCAGCCCTGGGCTGAACTGACTTCAGAGGCAGACTTCGCTCCCACACAGCATCCCGCATCTCCTGCACAGGCAGGATTTCAGAAAGGACACCCCGAGGCACCCCGCATGCGGAGCTCAGCCCCGTGCTTTGTCACAGAAGGTGAGGGTTCCAAGGCCAGACGTCTTGTTCTGCTGACGTACGTGTGGGAAAGACATTGCTGAGATCCTTTAACTGTGCTGTCAGCTGTGAAGGGCTCTGAGCACAGGGCCATAAACCAAAAGGCCGGACTCGTGAAATGTCATAGTTCAGCATTTCCAAATACTTCAGTCTTTACGCAACCGCGTTTTTCAGAGATGTTGTTGATTTTAATTGTTCCAATCAATATTGAAATAAGTTTAGAGAGTCATTTAATGCCAGGTGAGTCCTCTCACACTAAGCAATTAAAGTCGTGTAACACAGTGACACATGGGGTCACTGCCGTTACTTTAGAGTGAGGGTCTCTGATCTAGAGGGTCCCTGGCTCATGCTGTCCTTGCATAAATGAACTAAGAGTAACAGCGCAGACAGACGCTGAAGTGCGTCATAAATTCCTAACAGAACTATTTCAAGAGTCTTGTCTTCGGGGCGCCCGGGTGGCTCAGTCAGTAGGGTAAACATCTGACTCTTCATCTGGGCTCCGGTCATGATCTCACGATTTCGTGAGTTCAAGCCCTGCCCCAGGTGCTGTGCTGACTGTGTGAAGCCTGTTTGGGATTCTCCCTCTCTCCCTCTCTCTCTGAAGACACCCCCCCCATATTCTCTCTCTCTCTTTAAATTAAAGTTTAAAATAAATAAATAAACTTAAACTAAAGAATCCTTTCCTTAAAATGCTTAACTACTATTTAAAGTGCCACGTGCTACGTAATGGTAGATCATTTGAAAGACAACTTCAGCTCAAAATGAAACCAAGATAAGCCCCATCTCTATGACTTCTAAGTTTATTTAAGTCCCCCCCCCCCAGTGCAGTAACACAGGAAAAATAAATAATGGCGAGAACATTCACTGGAGAGATATTTAATAAGTGTCTGCTAGTGGCTAGCCGGGCCTGGGGACATGGTGGTGTCCGTTAGATGAGCTCCCAACCCACACGGAGCTCACTTCTCGTGAGGCACAGAGACTTTAAGAGACAGGTGGAAGGTGGTTCATGAGGCAAATCATGAATAAAAGCCTAAAATAGCAGCCTGGCGGAACATGACTGAGTCGGGTCTCTACCTCAGTGAGCAGTCAGGCCTCAGTGAGGAGGTGACAATTGAAATGAAAGATTTGAGGAAGAACATTGGTGGCAGAGGGGAAAGCATATGAAAAGGCCCTGAGGCAGGGACAAATTTGGCATCTTCTGAGGGACAGGAAGAAAGCAGCGGAGAGGGAGCCCCAGGTCAGAGGAGGCAAACCAGGGTGAGGCCCTGGAGGAGACAAGACCGGTGTGCAGGGATTTGTAGGGAGTTGGGATTCCTACAAAGGCGTGGGCATCCATCAGCAGATGATGGATAAACATGTGGTCTACCCACCCAAGGGGACAATCCAACAGCCTTAGAAAGGAAGGAAATCCTGCCACACGCCTCAACACGAATAACTCTTGAGGGCATGATGCTAAGTGAAACAAGCCAGGCACAGGAGAGCAAATACTGCACACCACCACCGACATGAGTTCCCTGGAGCGGTCAGAGTCACGGAGACAGGAAGCAGAATGATTGCCTCAGGGCATGCTGGGAGAATGGGGAGCTCGTGTTCTGGGGACGGAGTTTGGGTTTTGCAAGATGAAAGAGTTCCAGAGATCTTTCCACAACCGTGTGAACACACTTAACACTAATAAACAGTCCACTTAAAAACAGTTATGATGACACATTTGATGTGATCTTTTTTACAACCATTAAAAAATTTTTTTTTAATTAAAGGTGACAGGGGCCCGTGGGGGAGTTTTAAACAGGGAACAGACTAGAATTTAAATATGATTAGTTGAAAACAACACGACTCTACTCCTAAGAAAATCTAAAAGACAAACTACCCGAAAACCGAAAGGTTAATATATAAGCCTCTGAAAGACAGCTGTAAGAAAAAATACACAGGAAAAAAAATCAAGTCATCAGCCATGGAAATATTAGCAAAGTCATTAGCAAGTAAAACCATTTTGAAATTCAAGGCCCCATGTATAAAAGACTCAAGGATTTGAAAGCAAAATAAACTACTTACAATGGACACCGTCCTAAAAACCTTGCAAAATTGCTGAAGAGATACTTCATTAATCGTTGCTGAGTGAATGAACAACATTGTAAAGCCTGCTGAGGAGGTTAGAAAAAGAAGGCAAATTAAGTGGGAAATATTGTGTTCTATTTTACAGATACAATGCCATTGTGGTTAAAATATAAACAGGCTTCTCTTGCTGTAACTACACCGTGAGACCCACCCACTCAGCCCGGTGACAGGTGGCTCTGCGAGAATTCTCACGGAAGTAGGCAGGCTCCCCACGCTGGCCCCACACAGGCAGCTCCGACATTTATAATTTGGTCTTGTCTTTCTTCAGAGAGCCCCCAGCTGCATCAGCTTCATGTCCCCAAACCTGGAGTCTTTTCCCTGTGTGGGTATTATAGAGAATATTCCAAATAGAGGAAAATGAATCGATACTTAGCCTTTTTAGAAAATAGACAACCAGCTGCTGTAACAATAATAAAAAGCCACGCAGAGTTGTTAAGAAACAGCAATAAAGACGGACGGATAGAAGACACAGGCAGAGCGAGCTCCAGCATCTGATCAGCCAACCCGTGGGAAACAACGAGGTAAGGACGAATTGTAATAGAAATCACATTGGGATCATGTGGTCGCGATTTGAAGAAAAACTGATGTCATCCATAATTTGCACAGTGACCCCCACATAAAGGACATTATGTAATTATTACAAGTGTATTCATAGAGAAAAATAAACAGAAAATAGCCTGCCTTTGAAGAAATAAAAAGAATGCATTTTTTCAGTATTAAACAAGACATGAAGCAAACTGATGAGCAATTCAATTAAAATATGTTTTACAAGAGGAGCAGCTGGGTGGCTCAGCCAGTTAACACCTGACTCTTGATCTCAGCTCAGGTCATGATCTCATGGTTCATGAGTTCAGGCCTCACGTCGGGCTCTGCACTGATGGCATGGAGCCCACGTGAGACTCTGTTTGTCTTTCTCTCTGCCCCTCGCTTGCTTGTGCTCGCTCTCTCTCTCTCTCTCTCTCTCTCTCTCTCTCTCAAAATAAATGAATAAACTTAAGAAAATAAAAATTGTTAAAAAATCTTACAACGTCGATGAAAATAAAAAGTACCAGGTTAAACTACAGCGTATCCATAAGTGATGATTCACGGAAATTGACTCCCAAAGCCAAGAACACACTGCATACAATGTCTGTTAACTAACTTGACAATAAATTATATGTAAAACTACAGAGTAACACGTAAGACAGAATGTTTACATGAAGTGTGTCAACCAGTGTTGTTGGCATTGACAGTGCCCTTCGAGAACACTCCCCCGGGTTTGGAAGGGCGTAAAGACGCTCCCGGGGGGTGAGTCCTAGCCACGCTCGAAAAACCTACACACAAAATAAGGGAAAAGAAATAAACCAGCACCTGAAATAGAAATGAATGAAAAAGCAAATGTGAGAACCATTTTATTTGTTTTAATGTTTATTTAATTTTGAGAGAAAGACAGAGCACGAGCAGGGGAGGGACAGAGAGAGAGGGAGGCACAGAATCGGAAGCAGGCTCCAGGCTCTGAGCTGTCAGTACAGAGCCTGACGCAGGGCTCAAACCCATGAACTGTGAGATCATGACCTGAGCCGAGGTCGGACGCTTAACCGACTGAGTCACCCAGCCACCCTGAGAAACTTTTTAGACCTAAATTAGAAAAAGTTTCAATCATCACATCTGCTGCGGGGGAGATCGGATGGGAATGACGGACGTGCACACACCCACGGGCACACAGAACCGCTGGTGACCTCAGAGTTAGCTGCGCCTTTTGTGGATAACTGTTCCGTGGTGACTAAACTGTTTGCCTGGACTCCCCACGTACAGAAACGTTTCTGGAAGGAATGACGAAAGGAAAAGATTGAACGGGAGGTCGAGGCTAGATAAAAACGCCAGTTATCTGACACAGTATCTGTTAGAGTGAACAATCAGAACCACTTGTGGAGTAACAGAGAAATAGGTAAGTAAATGTTGGTCCTTTACCTTGATGGAACATCGCATGGTCACTGGGCATAACAATTAAGAGACACGTAGAAGCCTGGGCAACCTCGCGCTCCACTGTAATGTGAGCCAACCGCAGAAACGCAGACCCCACTCGTGACCCGCCGGAGCGGAGTGGGGACTTACAGTCCACGTCGCTTTGGCCCTTGGGGTGTGTATGCTTGTGCGTGTGCATGCGTGCATGTGTGCATGGTGTGTGTGTGTGTGTGTGTGTGTGCGTGTGTGTGGTGTCTGTGTGTGTGTGTGTTACTCGGATGAGCAGTGAGTGCTCAGACTGAGAGGAAACAGCCAGCTATCAGAACTGCTTTACAGAAAGAAAATAGTGGATTTCACATACATTGTAAAAGAATCCATATTTCCATACTGTGCTTCTATTAAGATTCTGCCCGTCAGGACTGGACGCTCTTAAATGTCACCACCAGAATGAAGATGTCCATTACCTGCACATAAACCGTGGGATCCTGGCAGGCAATGTTTAAACATCAAAAGAGGGCTCCGGGAACTCCAAATAAAAAACCAGCTCTTACTTTCATTTGCTTAAAAGAGTTTTCTTTCTTCTTAGTCTCTCACTCTTGCGCATAGACCCACTCAGCGTCAAATAGAATGTTATTTTCCACTTGGGGAGAAGTATGGCTCAGTGTGACCGCAGCCTTTCAAACTTAAGCCTTTGGAGCCAAGTTCCAGTCGGGAAATGAATTTTTATAGCACAGTTAAAAGTAGAGAGGGAGCACTGTGAAATCCTTAGCCATCTTTGGCTTTATCACATACTCCTTCATCTTCATCAGTCAGATGAGATGGCCTCGGAGTCCCCGGTGGCCTGGAGGCTGAGTTCATCACCCCCACATCTCCACCTGAGGGCCTGCTCTTGTGAGGACAAAACAGAACTCTTTACTGTAAATGCGGTGTGTTCTTTTTAAATAAAGGAATGCACTTTTTATAGAATGAACACTTTGGTGTTATAAATCAAACAGAACGGCTTTGAACATGTGTTTAAGTAAAAAAACAGGCTCATTCTCTATGGAACGTTTCTTACCAAATACATAATGTTTGTTTGTGGTCTAGCTGGGCATCTGGAGACCCTCTTGAGATATTTCCATTATATTCTAGCATATTCACGCCGGGGGGAGTCTGGGTGGAGCTCTCAAGGTTTCACATGATATCAGCACTTAGTACAGTGCCTGGTGTACAGTAAACACTACCTAGTTTCCAGATGTTGCTGTTAAATTATGATTACGTGGCTTGGGTGAGTTTTTTGAGACCTAGCCGACAATGGAGAATGTTTTCAAGGAAGATCAAATGGCTCAAACTGGATATTTAGGAAGCAGTGATGCTTATGTTCCAAAGACATTGATGAAGGATGAAACTTGCAAGATAGAATATATTCGTAATCAGCAAGCACAGGGTCAGTACCCAGTGTGGGCTTTACAGCCCACGGAAACTATGACGGTACGTTGTGAGAGAGAGATCGCTGATGGCCTCAGAGAACGAACTCGCAGAATATTCAAGGTTAAATGCACCATGGGGTGGGATTTGGGTTATAAATAGCATGACACTTCTAGGAGCTTTTCATGACTGGGTGTGAATTTTAAATTGGTCAGGTTACAGCTGAGGAAAACTGGAGGGGCCCGAAATGAAAGCCACAAGGGAATTAAGAGAGAGAAAAAACTTCTTAACCAATGTGTTATCAGAGAAGATGAGAAAGAATAAGGGATCAGTTAGCTTGTAGTTTGATAGGTAGTCATTCACGTCTCCCTCCTGTGACCACACGTGACTCTTCAGTGATCTTCCAGTCTGACCTCAGGCTCAGCTAGGCCAGAGGGACAAGGCAGACGTGATGTGACCCGAGGCCTGGAATGTGCCTGCGTGACAGGGCTCGCTCTCCTGTGTCCATCTGAGGTCAGGTCAGAACGCGCCTGTCCAGGCTTCTGGAAGGTAAAGAACAATGGACAGAGTCACCAGGCTTCAGGTGTCCCTTCTGAGGCCACCCTAGACTACCAATAGCCAGCGGAACCAGGACATGGGCTCCCAGCTTTACACATTGGAGTTGGCTAGACAATGACCCATGCTAGGACAGGCAGCAATGACCGTCCGTCTGATCTCCTAAGTATTTCGGAAATCTATGTCTCCCCATTCCTACAACTATCACCAAGACTATTCATTCACTGAAGCAGTTGTTCATACAGCGCTTAGTCCACCCAGGTGCTAAGCCATCCGCCAGACCCTAACCGAGAGCAGCCAGGTGAGCTCCCTGGAGACTTCTCGGTCTCTCTGCGTCTGCTCTAGGTCACCGAGGAAGCATCTCCACACTCGAGTCAGGGTGACATTCAACGCCCTTATCTTACTATCTCACACCCTACTTCCTGGGGCCTCTGTGCTTCCCTTTAGGAAGGGGTCTCCCCCTTTTCTACTCCCTCTGCTGAAAATGTTGCTTCCTCCCATCCCCAGCTGCTTAACTCTTTCTCCAGCAGGTCACGTCCCCTCGTGCGGGCTCCCCTAACGTGGTGCACTGCTCCAGCCTGCTGAAGGCACTTACACTTTTACAGAATGAGAATTAGCTAAGCGTCCGTGTGTCCGCATCCTTCTCACTCCAGGCGTGGAAACTCCATTATGTTCCCAGGATCGAGGGCGGCATTCAATAAACATTTATGGAATGACTAACTGACATAATTTTATGCGAGTATGAAGAAATGAGATTCAGGAAGGTCACACAGCTTACCCAACGTCACATACTGAGTAACCGTGAAGGCCAATCCCCGCCCAGAGTCTCTGATTCCAGAGCCCACATCGCCAAGCCTCCTCACACTGCTGGCACGGGGCAGCCGGGGAAAGGCCGCGCCAGGACAGCCAGGTGGCTCAGTCCGTTAAGCGCCTGGCTCTGGATTTCAGCTCGGGTCACGGTCTCGTGGTTCATGAGTTTGAGCCCCATGGGGGACTCTTCACTGACAGCATGGAGCCTGCTTGGGGTTCTCTCTCTCCCTCTCTCTGCATCTCCCCTGCTCTCTCTCTCTCTCTCTCTCTCTTTCTTTCTCTAAAAAACAAAAACAAAAACCAAGAAAAAGCCAACACCCAAGCCTCCACCCTCGTTGCAGCCTGGGCTGGTTGTCTCGCCTCAGTTGCCCGGGCAGCGGGCAGCCAAACACGGGGACCCAGGGACACAGAGAAGCTTTTCTGGGTCAGAGCTGCTGTCCCTTCCGTGTCCACGACTGCTCCGCACCCAGGGGCGGTGAGAGAATAGGGACTTTTCTCCTCGTTTCCATAGACTCCTCCAGTCTTTGATTTTCATTATCTCAAAAAAAAAAAAAAAAAACTCCACCATGTAGAGGATCATTAAAAGACTTCACTTGTTTCAAGGGATCAGTAGCTCATGAAATGGTATGTCTTTGTTGACGCAAAGAAAGGCCGTGGTGGTCAGATTTCTATTAAAAGTAGATAGTTAAGCAACAGTCCTGAGGCAAGCGCAGAAGTGATTAATGTGCTGACACGCTGATCGATGATAAACATAATCGAGCTTGAAGGAAATTAATGATATTTTGAATCTTTAATAATGGCACCTGACTCTCTAAACGAGATATCTCCATCACAATGTAATGCTTTTAAAAGCACAGGGAGATTTAATGACAACCGGGTAACGCACTTTGTGTGGATAAGGGAGAGGGGGAAACAGAAAATGAGAAGAATCGAATTTGTCAGAGTGGTAGGACTGTCCTTGAGCCGTTAGTCTAATTTCTTCACTATCATCCTGGTGGGGTCTTGTACAATATAGCCTTGTAAAAATAAAACACTGAGTGGAATACTGTCCTCTCCGAAATATGTATATGTTTTTCGTGAGAACATAAAGATTACGTTGATTCATGCCCTTTCCCCCTGCCTCCCGCAACAATACCCCTCTGTTCCTTCGTGCAAATGTAAGCTACACACAGGGTCATTGTTCTTGAGTTTTTGTCCATCAGGAGTTTGGGAAAATGCACACTCACCCCAAGAGGAAAAGGTCAGATGCGACAGAAGGAATGCCTTCGGGGACAATGGATCATTGTGATCCTGGGGGCCTTGATTAATCATCTACAACTCGGGGGAAAGTCGGAGTAGTGCTGCAAGGGACACCTTGAGTCAGAGGCTGACCCGAAGACGGAGGAGTGCGCTCCAAGCGAATCTGTGAGTCTCTCCAGTGTAACGGGCTTTGTGGTCTGAAACTCCATCCTGGGCACGTGGCTACCTTTAATTAAATTCCCACTTCTCCACAGCCTGGCTGGTTTTGCCCCTAACCGAAAGGGAATATTTGAGATCAGAAGTAAGATTCCTGTGAAATCACAATATCTGGCAGCTAGCGGCATCACAAGACATCACCAATTTGTGTCGGAAAGACTTATTCCCGGAAGCCACAAAGCGACTCCGGCAGCTCCGTCTAAAACCGACCCATGTGCAAATAGGGAAGGTTGTACCGCAAAGCGAGTCATTTCAGAATCACATCTAAGGACCTTTCCTGCACAAGTTTGCAAATTAGTCACAGAATTGCTTTATAATGATGCAATTATCTGAGTATGCTAATAATGCCTCGCTTATACTCAGTTCGCCTCCTCCAAGGAGCTGAGTGATTTCCCATGATAACACATGCAGCACTAAAACACTCCGCTAGATCTTATGTGCCCTAAATACATCACAAAGATTGGTTTTGCTTTCCTAAGTGTGAGCCATTGGTTTGATTTAGGATTGTCTTTGATGATCCTTCTGAAAAAACGGACCAGGATTTACCTCCATGATGGCGAACCCACCACAAGGTGAAAGAGGAAACTCACCGTTGATTTACTCCATTAAATGGGAGTAAACGACTGACTGTCAAACGGCCTGACCCACCGCCTCATCCCAACGGCCCCCGTGAATGCCACAAAGGTACACAAACTATTAGTCTCCCTGCAAACACATTTGATTCCTGAGCTGTGATGTTTGGTTTTACGAACTGTTGACAGACACAGAAAGCAGAGACCTAAGGGGGAGCCGCTTTAAGAACACAAAGTGACGGGTCTTCAAGAACTCTTGAAGGACCTTTCTGTGGTCAGGTTGGGGTTTTCCGTAATGAACGAGAGTTCCAGGGACAGGAGAGATCCGATGGGATAATAGGAAAGCGCATCTTACTCAGAGACCATATGCCAAGGAGGATAAAACAGATCGCCGAAATGTTATCTGTGTGAAAAAAGAAGGGAGAGCTAGTTTGGGGGCCTCCCAGGAAAATGGTATCCTGCTATAACAAAACAGCGTGGAACCATAGGACCGTCACCCCATTTGGTGTCCTGATGGCTTCTTCTCCTCCATCTCCCTCCCCTCCCCCAGCCCCTGCCCTATTCATTCAGCCATTTTCCAAGAAAGCAGGGAAGTCCTGATGTCGTAACTACATCTGCCCTGATTCCAGTTTTGCCACCAGATAACTGTGTGACGTCAGCACGCTGGGCCCCAGGGGCTCCCTTGGACGGCAGCCACGCTGGCAGGCTCCACCCGGGCCCTGCCTTACTGGCCCACGACGGGCTCCATCCACTCTCTGGTGCCTGTAGCTCCACAGCCACCCTTGGGGCCATCACAAGGCGGTCTCCATGGTGGGTGGCCTGTTGTCAAGGTTATCATTCACTTTGTAGACACCCCTTTCTACCAGTGCTTAATCTTCCTCTGTGGGTTCTGCTAAGTGTGACAGAGGAAATGACAAGGTATAGTTATGCTCAAGGGGCCCTAACCTGGTTGGAGAAATCAAGTGCCCCAAGTTCTCTGGTGGGAGAAGTGGAACAGGATCGGAAAATGGCTGGGTGAAGAGCTGATGGGAACAAAGTGTAAGGCAGTGTCATGCGGGGGTGGGAGGGGACTTGGATCCTACATAAATAGATGTTCTCTTTGCATCCTGTGGGCCTCAGTCTTCCAGCCTGCTGCATGGGACACATGGGACTATGTGATGCCCAAGGTCTGTTTATGGAATACAAGAAACTGATGCCCACGTCATGCTCTAGTGACTGACGTGTGTGCAGGGTAGTTGGGGTCACGCAGTGTATGACAGAGGCTGGGCCGTGGTTGGAAATGTTCACAGGGCAGAGCCAGGAACGAAAGAAGAGGATGTGGAAGGCCCAGATACCCGAGGTGGCCAGGACCACGGTGAGCCCACCACAGAAGGCTAGATACGGGAGAGGTCACCGGGCTCAGTAGGTAAAGTCCACCCCCTCTGCAATGAGGACCGTGACCCTTCTGTTTTGTCCCACTGACATCAGGGAGCAGCGAAGATTCTGGGTGGAATGCTGAGATCAAGTGATATTGCCATGTCGGACTGGCTGTTCCTGACAATACCTGGTCTTGGGGCATCTCCCCTCACCCCTGGTGCCACCGGGTCATTGCAGCCTGCCCTGAGTCTGTCCCACACTGAGAGGACCTGTCAGGTACAAAGAGTCTGAGGCAACAGGTGGGAACCCCAGGTCCTTGAATCCTGCTGGGTCCTCCCAGGTGGGATTTCTGCCCCACCAGCCGTCCGCAGGAGTGCACAGGCTTTGAGCTGATCTCAAGGCTAAGGCAGTGAGCTGGGGCATCTGGGGCGGAGTGGGCTGCCCCCAGAAGCCCCCACACTGAAGTCACCCCACAACACAAACAAACAGCAAGCCACCACCTTCGACCAGGGGGGACCTCCTTTTTAGCCAACAGAATGGACAAGAAAGAGGAGGTTTTCATGGAATCAGACTCTTGGCTTACAGACTGCCAGAACTGAGGCAGCCCCCAAAACTGAAACCACAGACTGACGTGCAGAAGGGAACCCGTCTTTAACTCAAATACTGGTTCAGGGGAGGGAGTCTCTGACTAACTGGAGGTCAATGACCGTCTCCTTCTCCACTGCTGAGACTTTCACACACTTCACCGTTAAGACAAGACGACTCGGTGCCAGAGTTGCAGACAAGCTAAATGTTAGCAGAAGAACTGCTTCGTGTTGATCTGGCTCCTTCACCACCACTAGCCTTCCATGGATGGAGAATGGCATCTCCCAAATGCTTGGCCCTGTTCCAAGTCAACTACGTGCTGCTATCGAGTGGCCTGGCCAGAGTCATTTAGGAAGTTACAAGTTCAAATATGACCTCAGTGGATGCAAAGCTACTTGGGCTTGGTTTTTTTCTCCAAAAGGAGGTGAGAATAAAATATCCAGTTCTCACAAGAGCGTAGGGGTTCACTGGGAGAAGAATGCAAGGAGAGGAGCCATCAGTCAGGAGCTCCAAGGAAGCAGACTTCCATTCTGTGGCTGCCTTTTGAGACCTTGGGCGCCTGCAGCAGCTGCCTCCCTGGTGAGAGCCGCCAGCTTGAGAGCACCCTCCGGAAGCACTGCGTTGAGAATGGCCACCTCGTCTGCCAGAACCCGGCCACTGGGACCCCCTGGGACCCCTGCCCTCCAGTTCTGGCCTCCACCTCCTGCTGTCCTCTGGCTCTCGTTCTGGCTCTCAGGCACCCCTTCTGATGGGCTGCACCAAAGACCGCATGCACACCCACTGCCGGCCCCTCTCAGCGGCCCCCGACGCTACCACAGCCTCAGTCACAGTCCCTCCCCTGGTCACCACCGGCCGAGCCTCGGGAGGCTTGCAATCAGCATGTAATGAGTCCAGCAGGCAGATGCATCAGCAGGGCGCCCAAGCACCTGCCTACCTTACATAAAGCCCTGCCTTCCACTGTGTCTTATTGCTTTGGGTCATTAGCACAGGCCTGCGCAAGCTGGATGGTCAACGAACATTCTTTGCACGAGTCACCAGAAGAAAGCCTGTGTGCATGCATTAGGACTTGGGAGTGGGTGAGAAGGGGTGGAGGATCATGGTTGCATAAAGAGGATTTAGAAGAAGTATTTGCCTTATAACCTGGCAGTAACGAAAAGAAAAGAAACAATTATAATACATGGCAGTATAATAAATTAATTACCTAAAAATACACAAGGGGGGCGCCTGGGTGGCTCAGTCGGTTAAGCCTCCGACTTCGGCTCAGGTCAGATCTCACGTTTGTGTGTTCGAGCCCCGCATCAGGCTCTGTGCTGACAGCTCAGGGCCTGGAGCCTGCTTCCGGTACTGTGTCTCCTTCTCTCTCTGCCCCTCCCCCTCTCATGCTCTGTCTCTCTCTGTATCAAAAATAAATGAAACATTAAAAAAATTTTTTTTAAATAAATAAAAATAAAAATACACAAGGAATGATAGGGACAATCCATTATCTTTGAGTTCATCCACTGCTTTAATTTTAAACCTTGGGAAATATTCGTGAAGATGTCATTGGAGCTGGGTCTTGCGCAATGTGTGCTCTCTTCCCTTATACTGAGCCAGGGGCAGACATCACTAATTAATCACACCTCTCCTTCCCACTGAGCTTTGCAATCCTTCCCAACACAGGCTTACATCCCCAGGCCCATGAGGTGTAATCAATGTACTGTCCCATCTCTTCTAGATCGTGACCAGCCATTCTGGCACCCAGGACTCAGAATCAGAGGGATTCCAGAAGGGAAAGGCTACCACTGATAACTCAGGGACCTTAGCCATGGGTCTTCCTCCTCCCCTAGGGTTTGGTCACAAGTCCATGATTGCCTGCACCCAGGGCCAACTTCCATCTTCCCCCGAGTTACCAACAATGTAGAACGAAAATGGGGACCGCACTTACTGTCGGTATAACCTAGAGAGCAATCCCAAGAGTGTCAACTTCAGAGGCAAAAGGATGCTATTGGGACCCTCACTGGGTTTTCTGAGAAGAGAGGAAGGGAAAAAAATAACTTTTGTTAATCATTAGCCTTGTGTCAGGCACTTGGACAGGCACTCTCTGATGCGGTTATCTTATTCTATGCTTTAGTAGTTTTGTTTAAGTTTATTTATTTATTTTGAGAGGCGGAACACGAACAGGGGCAGGGCAGAGAGAGAAGGAGAGAATCCCAAGCAGGGTCCACACTGCCAGTGCAGAGCCTGACACAGGGCTCAAACTCACGAACTGTGAGATCATGACCTGAGCCAAAACCAAGAGTCACATGGTCAACCGACTGAGCCCCCCAGGCGCCCCTGCTTTAGTGGTTTTGAGAGGCATCAGAGAGATACATATATACACGCATGCATACATACATCATACATACGCCATACATCCATCATACATACATACATACATCATACACACATCCATCATATATACAACATACATCCATCATACATGCATCCATCATACATACATCATACATCCATCAGACATCCATCATGCATCCACCATACATACATACATCATGCATACATCATGCATACATACATAGGAAGAAAGAAAGGAATTTTTTTAGCCGTCGGTGTCATTTGCAATACCAGTAACTAAACCACTTTGTTTAACGGGCACGAAGTTTGAATTCTTTCTTTTTCTTAGGGGCTTTCACTGCTATTGTTAACTGCTCGGGGTACCCCAATGGGCAGTGAGGCCGTGCCTAAGATTAGGAATTCTTTGCAATTTGTTATTCAATTCCTAAACAGCAGGCAGGCATCCAATGGGCCATAATTATGATTTGAATATCATGAGATTCTTCCGGGCCTGTCTGCTTCCCGACTGGACTCCTATACCGTCAACCAGTAGTGATCTTTTGAAGTCTGTAACTTTTCTAACTTCAAAGTTTTCTCGGTGCCTAACTAACGGGAGGCTATTGAGGTGGGAATACTAAATGGATATACTATGCATGGTATAAATAATATCCATCCGAGAACATTCCGGACTTCAAAACCGTTTGTATGAATGTCGGTGGCCGTTGTGAGGGTCTACCCTTGTGTGATGTCCTTTACATACATCAGGGTGGAGGGGGCTTGGGAGGAGAGAAGCCTTGTTCATTCCGACTGGACCATTGCCACTGTTTTCCTCCACAATACATTTGCCACGAGACCCTCTGAGTGTGTCCGAGGGCCCCCCCCCCCGTGTAATCATGCAGCTGTCGTCATTTAAGAAAGCAAAATACTTCGCCCCATTATTTTATGGGGCTCATCATCCCAAATGCTTCCGAGACAATGTGAACCCTCGAGAATTTATAAATGGTTTTCACGGGACACTATTGTTTGGTGGATTTCTAGACTCCTCTTGACACCTTACTTTCTTAGATAAATGTGTCCCAGTAACGGTGATGATAAGCCCAGGTATCAGGTCTCTGTCAGGTGCAAGGCTTTGTGCTTTGTCTGTTTGGCCTCAGTTAACCTTTGCGAGAGCCCCATTTAAAGATGAGCAAATTGAGGCCGGAAGAGGTCTAGATACCTTGCCTAAATCAGCAACTAGTAACAGTGAGGTCAGGATTAGACTGTGACGGAAGCCACCACTTTTCTCCTTCCCTAAATTCAGCCTCGCTTCCTTGTTTCCCTAGAATCCAGAGAAACGCTCTTCTGATGATTGATCGCAAGCCGGTGTGTGTGTGTGTGTGTGTGTGTTTTAATTCTCTAGTGTTTTGAAGTCTAAGGGTATCTTGTAAGTTCTATACATCAGTAATTATTTCATTTCATGAAATGGGAGGTAGCAATGTTTTCCTTTGGCAGGTTGTAAATTCAGTCAGACAGAATCAAATCATTTCCCTCAAGCCCCCCACAGGAAGGTAACCTCATTACTTCAAAAAAAAAAAAAAGAAAGAAAAAGAAAAAGCTTCCCTTCTTCATTAGCCTCCTCACAAATGTCCTCTGCTTTTTTATTGCTGTTTTCATTACTTGGCTCTGAGATTTTTCTCCCAGATGTTCTTAATTTGGAGGTTATTTTCCATTGCATGTGAGGCCTTCAGGACTGTAAATATTTGATCCAGTATTTTCCATAGCTTGAAGAAGTTTATGGTGGTCACTTCAAACACTACCACAGGATTTTCTCTGCTCCTTTAAGGTTGTTCTGTAAATTAGGAACTTGGTAGTTGACATCTCGCTGGCTCCGGCACCATTTTCCCTCAGGCTTTGAGGTCCAGAAGCGCGTGGGACCATTTATACCCTCAGCACTGAAAGGGATATCTTTCAAGAGTATGTAAAGGTAGCTCTTATTAATGAGTATTTTTCCCAGTTAATTTCTCCACATGGTGAGATCTTCGTGTTTGATTTTAAAAGATCTCTGAGTGGTACCATTTGATCCAGCGCAGTAGGTCACTGGGGAGTGTTG
This sequence comes from Mungos mungo, assembly GCA_004023785.1. Lineage (NCBI taxonomy): Eukaryota > Metazoa > Chordata > Mammalia > Carnivora > Herpestidae > Mungos > Mungos mungo. The sequence goes on from PISW01006853.1 coordinate 17,275, forward strand.
CTACCAATCTTTTGCACGTGAAGTGTCCTTAGACCCTTCCCCTCACCACCACAGGCCGCAGCTGCCCCTTGAGCCTCATCTCCCTGCCTCACCCCTTCCCGCGATATTCTATAACCAGAGTCCCCCCCCCCCCCGCCTCCTTCACAGCCACCATGCCTTTCATCCCTGGCGAGACCTGCCCTTGGGTAATTTTAATTAATATGTACTAATAACCATGTTAATATTAACACATCATCTTAATCACTAATAAATCAATTTTATGTCTTCTAAGGATGTATTCACATAACGAATCTGACTTTTAAAAAATTATATTCATTTGAAATTACACAGATATTTTATCTTGCACTGATTTACCAACTGAAAGCTACAGAAGACAACTAAAATATCTCTCCAAGTTCATTCCTAAAAGCAATTGTTTCATTTTGGTGTTATATTTCATACTGCAAGAAAATAACATTCTTTAAGCTATAAAAAATTACAATGCTATAATTTAAATCATCACTAGACACGAAAAAATTCTTATTAAGGCATCTGGCCCATCTTGCTAATATAGGAATTTTGTTGATGACGTGTTGCGTTATATCTTTTCATAAGATGTTGATAAACAGCGTGTTTCTAAATGGCTCATATAATGGATTGTTAACAACTTCCTTGGGAAATAATTTCATGTTCCCATAAGATTTTCCTGCCACTTGTCCTAAATTTCCTTTGACATATTTGATGGCTCAATAAGGTGATGATTTCATGGAGTACTTTGCATTGCCAGCATGTAGCTGGCATAATGGGTCATAAAACCTTCGGGCAAAGAAGGACCTACAAGGTACCGAACCACACAGATCACATGATCACCTTCTCTTTTTAATTCGGATTAAGTTGTGTATGTTTGTTGACCAGAAAATAACCTTGACCTATTTTTAAGTGGGAAAGGTTCATTTTGTACAACAGAATACTGAGGATGATTCTTTGTTGTTCGGGGGGTCTATGTGTGCTGTCTGTCTGTTAGACATGGTCATGTTGGCTGTTTATCACTGGGTCCACCGGGCCAGTCGTCCACCTGGGGCACCGTGTGCAGAGCAGGACGCCCCCCCCTCCCCCACCGAGACTGGAAGCCATCTTGCACTGGGCTCTCCTGCTGTGGCCGGAATGGAAGCGTTCCCATGCCCTCTGCTGCTCCCGGCAGGTGACTCCATCTGTAGCTGCCGGTGACCATGGCTCCCACCTTTCTTTCTGTTCACTAAGAAGATGCATGTGTTGTTTGATCTCCCCCCGGAAGTGGAACTCCTCTGGGAGAAGACACTGGGGCTCAGACATCTTACCAACACCTTTTCTCTCAGTTTTGCCTTTTCCCTTAAGGAAGGGGAAAACCGGGTCAGAGAAGGTTCTGGGGTGCCGTCCTTCTGTCCTGGAAAGGTGTCTCTCCCAGCTGAGCACCAGCTTGTTGGGGCAGCGAGGGGCTCCCGGCGCTGAGCCAGGCCCTCTGAGTCCCCCGGTGGCCAGTGGGTGACATGAGGAAGTCCCCCCAGCAGCTCAAATGATGTACAGGTAGGTGGCCATGAAGGACTACAAAGCAGGGGCCTCGATTTGTGTAGACGGGATCTTTGCTGTGTTCTCTCTGCTCCCTAACCTCACTCTGTCCCCAGCCTACGCTGCGGCACTTGGCTCTTCACAGGCGGGGACCCAAGTGAGGGCTACTGGCCTCACCCCAAGACGCAGAGCTGTTGGTGGCAGACCCCGTAGGGACAGACAAGTCACTCGTCCCCCAGGAAAGGTGAATGCGGCTTGGAAATAAGCCTTTGGCACAGAAGCATCGAGATTGCTGGATTTATGATGCATAGTCCTTTTTATGCAGAAGTTCAAGGGTGATTTCCTAACTCCACAGCGTCAGTTTCCTTCTGTCTCTCTACATGCTGTCATTGACTTTTCTTTTTTTTTTTTGGAGGGGATACTATTCCCCAAAATGAGTCTTTCCAGTTCTTCCATTGTTGCAGAGAATGGAAGGAAGGAAGGAAGGAGGGAATGGGCAGGGAAAGGAAAAGAGAAGGGAATGGGAGGTGGGGGAAGGGAAGGGGAGGGAAGAAAGTAAAAAAGGAAGGAAAGAAAAAGTCCCGACCCAAAGGCTGCCAGAAAGGACCCTTTCACAGCAAGTGCCAACTTTCTGGCCAGGCAGGGACGCACGCCCCCTGGGTTGGGGAGGAGGCCTGGGGACGTGTGTTTATGCCAACAGGGCACTTACTGGGTTGGGGGAAGTTCCCTTTTTGGCCACACGGGGCACGTTGCAGAGGTGGAAATCCCATCCAGAAAACTATCCAGTTCAGCTGACTAACGCTTCCTCAATGCCTAGTCTGTGCCAATTTAAGGACATAAACCTGGGAGCTGTTTGGACAGATCGGTTAGTGGAGGACGTAACCTCCCCACATTCAATCGGGAAAGCAGATGTGCAGACCCACGAAGCCTTTGCCCAAGGTCAGGGCAGAACTAGAGCCAAAGACCCCAGGCGCTCCGCAGCTGCCTGGGCCCGAGTCCACGGCTGCTCTGGGCCGCTCTGCCTGGCCCTGGGTCCCAGGCCCCGCGGTCACCACCGTCTCCGTGTTCCTCCCCGGTCCTGGTGGCCCTTCGGATCTCTGGTGCAGCCCCCTTCCAGCCACCCTTCCCCCCTCCCTCCACCTGCAGGTGCGTGAGGCCACACCCCGAACGTGCACACACTTCCCCCCGGGGCCTCAGCACCTCTGTCCCGAACCTCAGCACAGACACCTGGGGAAATCCGAGGGAAACGGAGGGCGGAGTCCTGTCAGACAAGCCCGCTTCGTCTCCATCCACCCCACCGGTCGGCTGTACCCGGGGCCACCAGCCCAGCCGAGAGGCCGAGGGGACCTTAGGCGAGATCTTGAGGCTCAGCCCAGAGACACAAGAGATCTCAGCATGAGTCAGGGATGGGAGGCCACTAGCCAGAAATGGGACACAGACGGAACACAGAGGGGAGCAGGCCCCAAACAGACGTTCAGGACCCGATAGGGACACGGACCCCTTATCTATCAGATGGCAGTGTGGAACCTCCCTCGGGAAAAACACACATGCATGGAAACTTCCAGACATAATTTCTGGTGTATCCTGATACTCTGCAGGATACTCCCTGGACCTCAAATGAATAAACCCTAGGATGTGGCTCTTCTGAACGAAGCCAAGAACAAGTGAGGGAGGGAGGGGGGGACTCTGCTGTGGCCTCTGCTGTGACCGCTGTCCGTGCCTCCTCGCCCACCGGGAAGCCCCCTTCCTCTCTCTCCTCCTGCTCCATCTCCAGACTCTCGCAACCACCCCCCTCCTTTCCAGGACACGAGTCACCCTCCCCTATGCTATCCTGGCACTTTGGTGACCCTCTGCTCAAAGCCCTGGTCCCGTGTACCTGGGCCGCTCCCCCCAGGAACCCGTGAGTCCCCGGACAACAGAGGCAGGATGTCCCCGGGCTCCCCGTGCCTCAGCCGGCGATCGGTAAACACAGATCATGTGGATGGTGCCCACATGGCTCGGGCACCGGGTGTGACGGCTTCGTAAGTCTCCAATGTGCCAAAAAGGCATTTACTGCTTCAGACCTCAGAGGGAAAGCGATCTTACAGAAGGGCTGCTTGATGACACAGCGCTGCACGGCCCAATGAGTCCTTTCATAAAATTATGTCTGGAATGTGAACTACCCAGTGCCCCAAAGCATCGCAAAAACTCTCACTTACTCTGAAGGTCAACTATATTTGCTTCTCATGGTGGGAGTCTCATGGTGGCCTTTGGCATAAAGCAGTTCAGTTCGTGGGCCCCAAGCCACAGGCTGCCTGGTTTAGGCTGTATGTCTAGAGCAGCTAAGGGTGAAGGGAAGGGGGGAAGGGAGGGGAGGGACGGGGTGGGGAGGGGTGTCTGGGAGGGCAGAGGCCCCGAGAGGCACCGGGCGGAGCTGAGACCCGGGCTGGGTGGGGATGCCCGGAGCACAGCGGTTTGCCGTGCATGGTTGAAGCCAGGTGGAAGCTGCAAGGGCGTCCAGGAAGTGGGTGCGGACACCCAAAAGCAACGTCCGAGGGCTTCAGCAGGTAGTTCAGAATGCCCAGGAGAATGGGGGCCTCCCCGCTACGGAGCGGAAAGACCTCATTCCGAGTGCAGACCTGGTACCACGTTTGGGGAGCTGCCCCTGCGTCCAGTTCCAAGAGCAGAGCCCAGGAGCAAGCCAGGGGCTCTTGCTGTGGGCCAGGCCCCACGAGGAGTGGATTCCAGAGGGGGACAGGGGACCAGGGAGCGGCCTGTGTTGTGTCTGTGGTCCTACCCGGGGGCAATCCCATCTCCATCTGGAACTAGGTGATAGACTGTTAAGTCCCACGCACATGCCGTGGGCGCCTCCTGGAGCCAGAGTGGTGCAGAGCAGCCCAGTCAGGCCGTGTCCCTCCTCTACTCAAAAGCCTCCCCTGCGTCCCCATCCCTCTCAGAGCACGCCTCACCATGAACTTGAAGGCTCCACATGGTCTGGCTTCTTGATCCCCTGACCCCATCTTCTAACATCCCCTCCCATGATGCCAGCCTCCTTGCCCCCACCCCAGGGCCTTTGCACATGACACACCCCCTTCCTGAAACACCCCTCCCTTGCAGAGTCGCCTGGTTGCACTTCCTCAGCCTCTGCTCCAACGTCACCTGGGATTACCGTGTGCTAAGTCACCGTCTCCTTCCTCTGCTCCATTTCCCCACTGCACGAAGCCCCGGACGACACTCCACACATCTACTTGTTTATTTGCTTGTTGTCCGTCTCCCTCTCCCTACGCCTCACTAGGACTTAGGCTCTACCAGGGCAGGGGCCTGGAAGTGCCCTGCTGTTCCCGAGTCTTTGCTGAATGAACCAAAGCACAAAAGAACAAAACAGCCCCTCTCTGCCCACACAGAGCGTGAGGCTCCCTCTCCATCCGCCTCCTGGCGAGCCCCGGGGAGCCTCCCTCTTGACTCAGCCTCCCCCTGTTTAAGCTCTGTATCTAAATCGATTCAGAGCATTAGAAACAAGCCCCCGGACCCCTACTTTGTTACTCTCTCTCTGAAATGCCTCCGTATGACTGTGAGTCACCATCCTGGCCGTGGCCCTTACCAGAGCCCGGGGCCAGGAGGATATTTTTGGTCTTAATGGACTTCGATAGGCTTAAGACACATCAGCTTTGTCAAGTCTCCACGTGGTGTGTCCACTGTGTCATTGCCATTGTCAGTGTGACCCATTTCAGCTGCGTCATATTGCTCTAACAGACACCGTTCGGAGCGGTATTTGCTTCTTTGAACATTTTGTTACTGGGAGAGACACAGGGGGTGATAGCATCGGAAGGCTGACGTCTACCTCCTTGTGGGAAATCAGCTGTGAAACCAAACGGCCTCGGATCTGTTTCCTGGAGCAGTGGCTCCTGACGTGTGGGTGGCAGAGCCCGGGGGCCATCAGAGCTCCGTCTTGCTTCGAGGGGTCCTGTGGTCACCGTGACCACCAGCTGCCGCTTGCAAGCTAAATAGAAGTTTTGTACGGGGCGCCTGGGTGGCTCAGTCGGTTGGGCGACTGACTTCAGCTCAAGTCATGATCTCATCATGGTCTGTGGGTTCAAGCCCCACGTCGGGCTCTGTGCTGACAGCTCAGAGCCTGGAGCTTGTCTTCAGAGTCTGTGTCTCTCTCTCTTTCTACGCCTCCCTTCCTTGTGTTCTGTCCATCAAAAATAAATTGTAAGGACACAGGTCTGAACCAAACTGACTCTAATCATTAGACAATAGAAGGGTACACATTGCCCAAGGCAGGAGGGACCAAAGGCCAGCTAACACCCTTAACAATCCTAAGGGCAGGCCGAGAAATGGAAGCTATAGGTAATCACTTATTGCTTGAGGCTAGTTACACCCTACGTGAGGGTCCTGGGTCCTGGGTCCACTCTGTAATTGGTTAACACTCTAAATGTTGTAATTGGATAAACCTGCTGTCAATAATATTGTATAATAATAATAGGATCACTGTACCTATGTCACAATTTCCTGTATCTCCTCCTTCCCAAGCCCATAAAGGCCCTACCCCACCTTTGTTCGGGGCTCTCAGCATGGATCCACTGCCCTGGTAAAGTCTGTGAGCCCGAGCTTAGGCCTGGCCAGCCTAAGCCCGTAATAAAGCCCTTTGCTTTTGCATGCATGACTCGGTGGTTTCTGGTTTTTGGGAACGATAATGAAAACTTGGGCATAACAAAATAAACATTAAAATATTTTTTTAAAAAGAAGTTTCATGGACCAAATCTTGACCGTCTTTTAAAAATGTTCCCCTGCACACTTTGGGATCAACCAATCATGACCTCCTCTAAGAGTCTTCACACAGGTTATTTTCCAATCAATCTTCACCACCCGGCGCCGTCATCATGCACGAGGTCCCCAAATCGCTAGCCTCACGGGGATCTTTGTACTCGGGAAGACTGAGAACAACTGCCCCGTGATTTGAGTCTTTGGGGGAAGGGAGTCAACATGTCCTAGAGTTCATGGACGACCCGTGAGGGAGAAGCTCGGCGGACAGCCAACGAGAGCCATGGTGCGAAGAGCAGGCAGTTACCTGGGACTTTCTTCGTCCCAGCGTCCTGTCTGGTCGCCCCCCTCGGGTCCCCCTCCACCCTCCCCTGGTGCTCCCGCCCCAGCACAACGCTTCCGCTGTCTGCATCCACTTTGCAATTCGCTCCTGACGCTGACGTCCATGGCTCCGACTGCACACCTTGCTGCTTGCTTTCAGCCAACAACAAAGCCTGTGCCCGTGGACTCCCAGCTCCCCGTGCACGGCGCTCGGCCACAGGGACTCCCCTGCCTCTTCTGACGCCTCCTGTTGGCCACTGAATAAAGCTGCCCGCCTTCAGATCCATGAGTGGTCAGGAACTCCGGCCTTGGTCCCAGAACACTCGGAGATTACAGACGTAGGAAGTCTAAACGTCGTTAGGCAAGAGGAGGAAAAAACGCATGGAAGCGATTTTCGGGCCCGTTTGGGCCGGGTATGTGTAAGCATGACAAGATCGAGCATATCTGGACGAAGGGGCCAGCCACTGACATGTGACGCCAACTCATTTTAGGCCATTGTTAGATTCACAGTCACCCTTGATATCAAGACCTGGGGGGCGGGGCAGCTGGGTGGCTCAGCTAAGTGTCCGAGTCTTGATCTCAGGGTCATGAGTTCAAGCCCCACACTGGGCTCTGTGCTGAGCATGGAGACTACTTTAAAAAAACACGTAGGAACATCGAGACGTGTGCAGGCGCCCCTGCATCCAACAGACCTCAGCACGCGCCATCGTGCTTCCCTCTGACTGCGGGCTGCAGGCGTCTCCAGCCTTTCCTAACCCTGGAAAACCCAGCGAGAGGATCATCATTTGGTCCAAGGGGCCTCTCTGCCAGGGAGCAGCGGGGGAGGCTAAAATATGAGTAGGTAGGAATATGGACCCATTCCCTCCTTCAGGCAAAATAGTCCGCTTTCATCTGTTAATCAACTTTATTTGTTATCCATTTACTCAAATTCATAGAAACGTTCAATCTACTGTTGGAGGGGAAGCGTGCAATCCACTGCTCAGGCCTAAAGTTCCAATAGTACGTGAACAAGCGATTTTCCCTGATCAAAAACACGTTCGTTTGGGGCCCCTGGGGGCTCAGTTGGTTCAGCATCTTGATTTCAGCTCAGGTCACGATCTCACAGCGCGTGAGTGCCTGGAGCCGCAGATGGGGCTCTGTGCCGACAGCGCAGAGCCTGCGTGGGATTCTCTCTCCCCACCCCCCAACCGCTCTCTCTGACCCTCCCCAATTTGCTCTCCCTCTTTCAAAATAAATAAATAAGCTTTAAAAATGTGTTTAGTTTGTGAATGATGAACAGACACATCCACTGTGATTCATTTGAAAACTTTTCTGTTGAGAACAAATCAAGTCCTGCAAATGCAGCTTTTCTGAGTCATCAGAGCAGTGACGTACGCTCTGTGGCGCCGTGAGGCAGGACGGGAAAAGCGGCACAGGTGGCAGAGGCAGGGGACCCCGTCCCCACCGCATCGCGTCACCCGAGTGGCCTGAGCAAGCCCTGAACCACTGCAATCTGTCTCTGTCACTCGGGGTGACACCCCGTTCCCGAGAACATCCTCTTCCCGGCCCCAGGGCGTCACCACCACCTGCCTTCCGAGGACCCAAACTATTCCTCTGCTCCAGGACCCTGCCCGCCCCCGGCGGCTCCGAGCCTCACAGGGTTTAGATCTCAAAACAGACAGGTTACACGCTGTCCAGCCCCATCTGCCCCGTGCCCTGTCCTGATGGGCGGAACCAACACCTCGGAGTTACTGCATCTAGAAACCACGGGCTCACAAGGGGAGCCAGGTCTGAGGACCCTCCTCCCTGGACGTCTTTCAGGCTCGACCTTCCCCTGCACTCCCACGACTCCCTAGTCCAGCGACGCCCCCTTCCTCCCTGAACTATTGCGTCACTCCCCTCGGTCTTCCTACACCTGAAGCTGCTTTCCTGGGTACCGCTCCCCCGTCCACACTGCCTGAAACACCAGGCTGCTAAGCTCCTCTGCTTGACACACTTCCCTGGCTCCTCACGGCCTCACCTCCCCGTTACAGCTCCTTAGGGGGCCTCCCGACCCTCCAGGTCCGTCCGATGCCCCTGTCACCTATCACTCCGACACTGGGCACCGCCTGCACACACCAGGCCCCTGGGTGCTGCTCTTCTCTCTCCCCAAGCTCCACCCATCCCTACTGCGGCCACCAGGACAGGACCTTCGTGGTTCTCCAAGCCCGATCCGGATGTCGGGTCCTCCAGGAAGCCTTCCCAGCTTGCCACGCAAAACGGACCCTTCAGGATCATCGCTGCGTTCTCCAGTCCGTGTCACGTGCTCTCTTCTCGGGGCGGGTGCACCATAAACGCGTGCAGAATAAACAAAGGGAGGAACGTTCACCCACGTGGTTGCAGGGAAAATGCCTTTCTGCTGGGAATACGTGCGGAAAACCTCGGGAAGTCCTCGGACTCACTTTCGGAAAACACTTGCCTTATTCAGTCCTGTTTACACGTGGAACTTTCCTTTAAGAAAATGCTCCAGTGTCTCACTAACTCCATTTTGTAGGACGTTTAATGAGACATAAATCATGGCGACATCATGGTCATCACCAGAGGGATTTAATAGTGGGTCTAAAAGAGAATTAAATCCTACAGCTAAAGATTATGTCCTAAGAGAGTCGGAAGACATGATGACTCGGGGACGTGGCTGAGGAAGGAGATTGAAGGTCATTGATCACGCAGAGAGAGTTCCCTTCCAAGAGTCTCTGGCCCTGGTGTTCTCTTTGTTCTTTGAAATTCCAAAATAGGAGAAAAGACGGGAAAGCCTGGAACGGCAGCATCACCGGGAGAAGGCCGGGGTGCAGAGACTCCAGAGAGACCCGGATCCAACCTCTCGGCCGGCCCTCCACGCACGTGGCCCCTCGTTCCGGAGCCTGGCCCTCCGCGCTGCCCGCAGCTCGCTCTCTGCGGCTGGAGAGTCCGAACCTTCCCCGTGGGCGGCTCCTCCTCGCTTGCTAATTAGACCTATTTCAGTCAGGAATCCAATGCCTTGTGCAATTAGGCATTTAATAATTATTCAGAGTCGATGGTGGTTTTTATAAGTTTGCCAAGGTCATTGAGAGCTCACGAACTTGAGTCCAGTCCAAATCTGAGCACTTGCTCCTTTCCAGTCTTGTGCTTAGAATGCGGTTTGTTCTCCCTCTAACTGCACTGGTTCCCCGCAATATTTCTGTGAATAATTTTTCGGGAATCTCTTGAGTAATGAGGTTCTGAGGGCCCTGACTTCCAGGTCACGGGCGGGCTCTGTCACTGTGTTTATCCCCGGGACGAGCTTCGCCGGCCGTTTACGTTATCTTTTCTCACGGCTTCCTTAGGACTTCGTTTGCTTCTTTCCTTTTATCCGTCACCCACGTGCCTCTTTCTTTCTCACAAGACTAAGGCACTTTGCACGCTAGAGACCCTCCGTCCCTAGCTATTGATAAATGTGTCATGTGGCATCCGGCAATGGCATTTATCACTCAGAATAAGCAATTCTAAACGTATTTATTCCAAATAAATCCAATTCTAAGTATAAATCCAGTCGAGGAAACGTGAAGTTCCGTGTGCGCCCTCAGGCTTTACTTCTCCATAAACGATCCGCAGTATATGTTTCTCCATATGTATCGCTTCTCTTCAGAATCCAGTTTGTAAAACGATTTCCCGGCATAGCACTTACCAAAGGCTGTCTCCTACCCCAAGTCCTGGGACGACTGAAAACCTTCAGGGCATCCCTCTGTTGGGATTTTCCTTAAGATAACACACCCAGCAGCGCCCCTCGGCAACGGCCTGCCCTGTGCCCGTAACAGCCCTGCACCTGATTTGCATGGCAAGCTTACAAGTAGGCATTGTCCCCATCCCACAGATGAGGGGACTGAGGGTGGGAGCATTTAAATCATGTGCCCAGCGTCACAGAGCTAGTAAAAGCGACGACTCCAGCATCTAGCCATAGAGCTGATGCCACAACCACTTGGAAAGCCAACACAGCAAGTCATCCTCACTGTTCCCATCAGGGGCATGGAAGTTTCCTTGCAAAGGAATCGCAAAGCTGATTCACGTAGCCTCCATGGACATCAACCCAAGGGGGCTCAACCTAAGCACACAGAGCCCCTGCTCCTCAGGCCTGGAGACCCCACGGACCTCCTCCTCCAGGAGCTCTCGAGAAATCAAAGAGCAGAGCTCTGGGCACGAAGTCAGAGAATCACCTGAGAGCCGTCAGACTCCAAATCCTAAGCGTCTGACTTAATTCTACTGAGTTAAGAACTCCCTTGATCCTCCAGTAATTGAAAGGACAAAACAAAACAGAAAAGCAGACCTGCAGGAAATGAGAACTGGCTTCCCAGACCGCTTTGCAGCTTTGGAAATGCCTGGCTGCTCTTTCCATTTCTAATGACACCTATAACAATCACTTCATTGCGTGCATACCACTGGGCTGCTGAGTCCAGAGCCTTCGAACACATGACGAACTGCACGGCTGGCCGGGATGCCGGCTGACTCAGCAGGCCAGCCTCAGGGGCTGTGCACTTGGCCGGCAGCGCCCAGCGTCCAAAACCTCGTGTTGGAACAGGTGAAAAATAACGCACGCCGGTGTCCAGAACGGCTCCATCTCTTTGTCCACCGGGGAACACGTAAATAACGCTGCGGAAACCACCCCTGCCCGTGTGCACGTGTGCGGTTCTATGCCTCTCACTCTCTGTTTTTGGAAAAGAAGGAAAAAACAGTCTTTGGAAGATACAGAAATTTATAGGGAAGAATGCAAAGGGACGTTTAGAATCCTTAACATGTTGAATGTTATTTACACGCCCCTGATAATGCTAAGGTTAGACTTTGGAAGTTTAAACACATTTGCACGGGTGTTTGTTAATCGATAGGAAACTACCCACGGCCAGAGCCCGAGAGAGTTTCTTCCGGAGACAGGGGATGAGCCAGGACAAGAGTCTCCACAGGCGCCTGCTTGTCCAGTGTTACTGTTTAAGGGGCAGCTGGCCCGCCTCGAGCCTGCGGACATCTGAAGCTGGTCCCACAGCCAGACCCGGAGCTGTGTTCAAACCGTCACGTACACCGAACAGCACCTGGCAGGTGTTTTCTCTGACCTATAACCCGTTGTGTTTGTGACCTCCCAGGAAAGGGGGCAAATCCGATTCCTTTACAGAAACCTGCCTCTGTCCCCTCCCTGACTCCCTAGCTCGTGTGTGTGTGTGTGTGTGTGTGTGTGTGTGTGTGTGTGTATGAGAGAGAGGGAGAGAGAGAGAAAGAAAGAGAGAGACAGAGAGGTCCACACGTAGGCAGAAAGAGTAATCTTCCCAGGACTGGCCAGACCCCGTCCGTGCACTGCCAGGCTCCCTGCCGTCGGCCTCCGGGAGCCACACCTAGTCCACTCAGGCTCCAACAACAAAACACACCGGTCCCGTGGGACCCCAGCTCCACGCCCTGACCTCATTTTAACCTGCATCGCCTCCTCACAGGTTCTAACTCTAATACAGGCACATGAATGGAGGCAGGTTGGGCTTCAACACATAATTTTGAGAAAACACAATTCAGTCCACAGCCCCTACCTAAAACAGCCTTGGCCTTGAGACTTCTGCATGAGTCACACATCATGTCCCCCAAATTCCAGAGGAAGAGGGGTCGGGCTTCCCATTGAGGCCCCGTTCTCCTGGCTCCCGGTGTAGCAGAAGCATCTCGTCCTGTCCGGCCCTGGACTGGGGGCGCCCGGCCCCATGTCACCGGCTCTCTCCACGGGAGCCCGGCTTGCCCTTCTCCGGCCCCTACCTGGTCTCAATCTGCAAAGAGTAATGTGGGAAAAGCTCCTTCATTATCACCTTCCATGGCCTGTCCAGGAGTCTTTTCCCTCCTTGCTTTAGGAAATTGACTTTTTCTTAAATTAAAAAAAATTTTTTTTACTTTTGAGTCATAGACAGAGAGAGAGCAGGGAAGGGGCAGAGAGAAGGAGACACGGAACCCAAAGAAGCCTCCAGGCTCTGAGCTGTCAGCACAGAGCCCGACGCGGGGCTGGAACTCACAGACCGTGAGATCATGACCTGAGCCGAAGTCAGACGCTTAGCCGACCGAGCCCCCCCCAGGGGCCCCAGGAAACTGACTCTTAGCAGTCGTGCTCTCTGCTAAGTCTCTGGGCTGGAAACGTCTTATTTTAACACCCTGTAACAGCCATGAGCCTCTCCTCAGTGATGAAAACAGATTGTGAAAGAAATTGCACGGGTCTCCCATCAGGTTTGCTTTATTAAACCGAACACTCACAGAAAACCCCCAGAAGCTTAGGTATTAGACGGTATGGGAAGTAGACGTAGAAGTGAGCCTCGTTTTCTTTTAGCTGCTCCGTACGTAACAGCTACGCATTGCAATGAACACGCGTTTCCTTTACAATCACAGGAAAGTACTGAAAATGCGTGTTCAAAATGTGAAAATACAATGCAGCAAAGACTACAATGCCATGAGGGCTAGCCTGCTCAAATCGGAGTGATTTCCTTTAAAAGAAAATTAATTCTCGTAGATCCCTGTGGTGGACAAACGCTTTCATTATAACGTCTCTTAAGTCCGTACAGCCGTAAAGCTGGGTAACTGTGATTTCCCGAGGACGTGCACAAAGCAACACCTTACAAGGAACAGAACTCAAATCGATGATATCATTACATATGACTGATTGCGTTACTTTGCTGAAATGAAATTGCCGGTTCTGGGTTTAATGGGAGGAAAACGCACTGGCGGCGCCTTGTTTACATGTCATTGACTGGAGAGCGTCTTACAGCTCAGCCTGATGGACCCCTGCTTGACTCGCCAGTGTTCTCATTGCCATGATTTCCCCTTTTTTAAATGCATTTTCCTAGTTATCGTTAACTTGCCAATCCATTATGTTGACAGCGCAATCATTTAAAAGTGTATTCCAAAATGCAATAATAAAAAAACAAAATATGCCGTTGTTAAAAAAAAAAAAAACAACAACAGAGACAGGCACACACAATGGGCCCCAGATGGAGTCACTTAGGCGAAGCTCACGTCATCAAACCAAGACTCACACCCTGACCTGACGGCAGGCTCAGCCTCTCTCGGGAGAGGAATTGTACGCCAGTCCATCCGGAATTACCTGTGAGCACGAGCAAGCTAATCCACCTGCTAGAGGATAATCCACCTGGTAGACCTCTGCTGTCCCCTAAAGGAAGGTGACCTTGGCACCAACGACCCTCTCTTGGCTAGCAACTTCCTTGTCCCACCCCGTGTGCCTCTCAAATCTTTCCCACTGAACCCCTCTTCGGAGCTCCTTTCTATTTCTTTCATGGGCTGCTGTTCGATCCGTGAATTGTTGACTGAATCCAATATGATCTTTAATATGTACTCAGCTGAATTTTGCTGTGAGACACCATTTATTGAAGGGTCACTCGTGGCCCCCATCCTGCAACCTTTCCCCCACTGCCTGCTGCAATGGCTCCCACGGGAAGAGGTGAAGTTGCACCTGGCGTCCTGGCGTCCGCGCCCCAGGGGCCAGGGGAGCCCCTGACTCACCCGCCGCGCCTGCAAACCTCGATGCTGTAGGTAAACTAGGACATCACGTCTGGTTGGTGCAGCCTTAATACCAAGGGTGTCTCTGCTCATCTAAATCCAGGACAACCGAGGGGTCCCACTCTGCCATCTTCATTCTTTTAAATGATGTCAGACCAGAGTTTTCACTGGTTACGTAACAGGAGGGTGGAGTCTTCGTCTGTGAAAGTGATTGTGGGTACAGAGGAGTGTCGCCTTTAACACTGACCGAGACAATGGCAGACGGAAGGACACTGCCGGGTTACGTCGACTTATCATACCAGACCACAGGGCACAGAAGGGCTGATAGATGTGGGCCTTGGAATAACATGGAAAAAGTGGCTTTCTGAAACATGCCAACTCTGTGCTAATTTTTCTGAAGTATCATTAGTCCAGAAAGCAAAATTCTAAATCATGGAGAACTTCGGACCGCTTGGAAACGTCCACAATATTTATTTTTTAAGCTACCTAACCCCCTAGCGTGGCGATGCTCGGTGCCCCTTGGCTCATGGACTGTGACACCAATCCCTGCCTCTGTCCTGTGAAATCTCCCTGTGTCTGTGTCTCTTGCCAAATGTCCCTCTTCTCCTGAGAACAGAAGTCGCTCTGGATTTGGGACCCGTCCTCCTTCGCAGTGACTTCATGTCAACTTGAGGACACCAACAGCGACCCTATTTCCAAATAAAGTCGCGTTCGTTCACATGTCTCTCCTAGACATGCCTCTTGAGGGCATACTAGTCAAATCAGTAAGAGTAATAAATGTTTCTCGAGCACCTGCTTACGACATAAGAAATAATTTCGTATCACCGGAGCTCCCAAATTTCACGTTCCAATGTGAAAACTCAGAAGCAGGCTCGCACTGTGTTAGGAAGGAGATCAGCTCTGTGTTCAGGTCATTAAAGGAGACATCGTAGCTGTAGGGGTGCCTGGGTAGCCTAGTCCGTTAAGCATCTGACCTTGATCTCCGCTCAGGCCATAATCTTACGGTTCATGAGTTCGAGGCCTGGGTCGGACTCTGCGCTGACAGTGCAGAGCCTGCTTGGGATTCTCTTTCCCTCTCTGTCTGCCCCTCCCCGCTCATGCACCCTCTGTCTCTTTCCTTCTCCCAAAATAAATAAATAAGCTTTTTAAAAAAATCATAATTGTAAGAGCAGTTCTGTTGGTGTTTTGCTACTTTAGGGGAGACAGTGGAAGAATTTTCATTCGTTCCTCATTCAATGAGCTTTCTTGGGCACTAAGATAGACGATTTGCATATATCATGGGAGAAAAGGATTTCAATATTCATAGGACATGGTCCCTGCCCTTAAAACCCTTATTAATTTTTAATAATAATGTGAAGAGCCCCTCTCAGCCCCGGCTCTCAACTGCAAGCAGCCCTCTCTCCCTTTCCCGCTGCAGGGCAAGAAATGCCATCTTAACCCTTCGATTTCAGGGCAGCAGGAATGTTTTGCAAAGAAAGCAAAGAAAATGACAGAGAGTTGTCTTCTTTAAAGTTTTTCAACTTTTTTTATTTCTGAGAGACGGGGGCGGGGGCAGGCAGAGAGAAAAGGAGACACAGAATCCGAAGCAGCTCCAGCCTCTGAGCTGTCAGCACAGAGCCCGACATGGAGCTCAAGCCCGCCAACCATGAAATCATGACCTGAGCCAATGAGCAGGTGCCCCAAGAGTTGCTTTTTAAGGGGCTGTTTTGCAAGTGGCACCTCTCAAAGCAAACTCCCACTGGCAAGTCTAGGGTTTCCCCATGAGACAGAGACAGTAATGCACAGATAAAACAGTCATTTTTGCCCCGCGCCAAGGGCGGTATCCTCCTCTGCACGAGAAGACTTTTAACATGCCTGAGGTAGGGCAGATGAAGTTTTGGGAAGGGTGTGGACTGATCAAAGAGAATGCTCGGCAGGTGGGGTGAACTTTGCATCCGGCAGTGTTTCCAACACTTGGTGATGTTTGCCTTGTCCCTGCGAACAGCTATCCTTAATTCCTTAATGTTTTCCTCCAAGTTGACTCATTCGAAAATTTAAATAATTTATTCCTATCTTAGGTAATAATATCCATGAGCAAAATGGTTTCATGCTCCAGGTAAATGGTTTACTTCTATTTTCCAGTAATAGTTTCTCTCATTCACATTGACATATAGTGCAACTAAAAAAAATGTTTGGGGCACCTGGGGGTCTCAGTTGCTTAAGCATCCGACTTTGGCTCAGGTCATGATCTCGTGGTCTGTGAGTTCGAGCCCCGCGTCGGGCTCTGTGCTGACAGCTAGCTTATGAACCTGGAGCCTGCTTCAGATTCTGTGTGTCCCTCTCTCCCTGCCCCTCCCCTGCTCAGGCTCTGTCTCTCTCTCTCTCAAAAATAAATGAAGAGTAAAAAACAAACAAAATAAATAATTTTTTTTAGCATTCATCCCTTTCCAAGTATCATCCATGGAATGCTGCCTTGCTTGAGGATCACTGTTTTAATGTGACCTTAGCGGTGTTGCGTTCCTGTCCTCAGCAACGGTGACTCCAGACCCGAGAAGAAGACAACGCAGGTCAGAGCAGAGGAGAGGGCTGGAGACAGTGGTGGCCAAGCCCGTGCAGCTCTGCGGCCCAGCAGCCCCGTCCTTGGTGCCCGCCCACTACTGAGCACAGAACCTTCTTCCTCAGACCTCGGTTGCTTCATAAACACGACTGGAGTAGTAACCCCTGGCTCCCTGTACCCCCATGGGCATCGGCCCTCGCTCACTCACTCTCTCGCCTCTTCTGGGGAACCAAGCACCGCGCGGGCTCCCAGTTCTGAGCAAGAACGCCACGCAGGCGGCAGGCAGGAGCCTTCAGCTGTCTCTAATAATCTCTCTGTGGGGTGGGGTGAGCTCCCTCTCTTTGGGGGGAGGGAGGGGGAAAGAGGCCTTAATCCGCTAATTTTACAAGTTCATATATCATGTCAATTCGGGGTTAGTCCAAGCATCAGAGGGAACATTTGAGCATAGCACACTAACGTCTCGGGGCGCCTGGGGGCTCAGTCGGTTGAGCGTCCAGCTTCAGCTCAGGTCACGATCTCACAGTTCCTGGGTTCGAGCCCCGCATCGGGCTCCATGCCGACAGCTCAGAGCCTGGAGCTGCTTCGGATTCTGTGTCTCCCTCTCTCTCTGCCCCTTGTCTGCTTGCACTCTGTCTTTCGCTCTCTAAAAATTAAACAAACATTAAAAAAAAAAAAAAACTTTAAAGAACACAAAGGTCTGACCTGGATTAAGAAGTAAATGAAATCATGTACATAAAGCCCATTATCCAAGTTCAGCTGGTCTTGATAATGAAACTGGAATAAGAAGGAGGATTCGCAGAGTCGTTGACCCAGGATAGGCTGGAGCATACCCGGGGGTCCCAGAAAGAGCCCCACTCACGCTCTCCATTTAGAAGGTGACTGTTCATTAAATCACGCCATGTACATGGCCACCCACAGTTCAGTTGAGTTTCTTTTAATTAATGTCTTTTTTCTACTTTTCTAATTAAAGAACCACTTTGGCATATGTCTACAAAAGACTGTCTGGACAGTGTGGACCCCACAGATGATTAAGTCAGTATGATGATGCTCAGTAAGGGCTGACCTAGTAGATGACTTAGGTCATGCAGCAACAGATGGTATATTTTCCTAAAACCTAGAGCACATCCCCAACTACCCAATGGAACGTCACGGAAGTGGTTGGAGATGATCCAAATGACGGCATGGGGCATGCGTCCATCTCTGTTTATCTTACTGAGGTTGTACAGTAATTAGTCCGATAGCACAGTAGTGACTTAAAGTATTTATTTTTTAAATGGCATATCATTTATCCAATTTCACTTCAAAACATCACCTGGATGTCTCCTTTCTGCCGCTGTGATCATGCAAAGGTAAACATTTGGACTATGATAGGATGACCTAATTACTTTGAAGCTTGTCATGTTTTTAAATTTCCCTTTTGTTTTACAAAGATACAGGAAATACAGTGCTTGTTAAACAGCGCTGCCTCTGCCCAAGGGGAATTTAGAATATTTAATGACTTTAGATTCTACCGCTGCTCAGTCCACATGGTCCACTGTCAGCCGCAGAGCCAAGAAAAGAAATCACAGAGGCATCTTTGATGTCAGAGAAAAGCCACTGGAATGGCAGGGAAGGAGGTAATGGGAGTCGCTTCCTTAGAAAAGACCGGAGTAACATAAACCAGGACGTGCAGGGCGGCGGGGATAGGTGGCCTTGGAGGGCCAGGATCCGATGTTTACTTTCTATTAATACGAAATAGGCATCACTGATCCTAAGCATCATACCACTGCACACTTTCTTCTCCTTGGGTGTGTTCAGATCCTTCCCAAGGAGAAGAAGCAAACCCAAACTCTAAAAGTCCAACACTAACAACCTGTTACTTAAAAGAAATGATCAAAGTAGCAATGTCGATGGGCCCAGTGGGTGACGGGTTTATAAGACGGGCACTGGCCGTGATGAGCACCGACTGCCATGGGAGAGGATGAGTCGCTAAGTCCTACACCCGAACCCAGTTTTACCCTCTACGTCAACGAACTAGAATTTAAGTAAACACTTGAAGCTTAAAAAAAAAAGTAAGAATTTTGGCTCAATCCATTTTGCCAAAGAAATTTGACAGTATGACACGCGGGCAGGTTTCCTAACATTCTTTTCAGTGTTCAGTAGTTGAATGATGTTATCCAGGAGCAACCCACGAAAATGGGTGCACTTTGCATCACTTCTGTAGAGGAAACTTGTATAATGCAGCTTGGAACCCTGAGGGAGCTCTGTCCCTTCACTGCCACGTTCTCCTTCATGTACTTATTCAGTCACTGGACTGACACGGGAGGTCTCGGTCATCCCCTGTGCTCTGCGTCCCCACCTGACATCACCGCCTCTCCCGCTGTGTTGACTCAGACCTCCCTGACCGCCCAGAAGCAGGCAGAAGCCTCTGAGAAAGGAAATACTCTCAAGTGGCAAGAAAGGTCCGTTGCCGCTGGAAAGAGAGGGAAGTCTTGGAAGCACGAATCAAAGCACTCCAGCGAAGGTCGACCAAGGCTCTTGGGCCGCACACTTCGGTGCATAAGGTAAGGTTATGACGCTGAGCAGTGGCTGATCCGTAGAAGGACTATTCTGACTCATAAAACAAGGTTAAGTTCATTTTGTTTCCTCTGTGTCCTGTTTAATCTGTTATATTTCAAAGTCCCGTGGAAGATTATAATGTTAAAAGTTTTGTTCATAAAAATTAGGTTCACTTATCTGGCGATTTGTCTTAGGTGAAATAATACATTCTCAAGGATATCAGATTGCTGACGTTTACACAGGAGGTTAACAACGGGGGAATGCTGCCCATCGCTTAAACATCTGCACGGACTGATTACAGCTACGAGTCGTGGCTCAGCCCCCGCCCTGTGGAAGGTGATGGGAAGTTCTTCACGACAAGGGGAGGGACTTTTCTCCGTCCCCGCGCATGAGCCTGGAGGAGCTACTGGGGGAGAAGCCCTGGTCAGGAGCCCCGCCAAGTCACCAGGGAGTAGGCACAGGGTAGCTTCCTAAAACAAAGAGAAGAGACTGGTACCACAAGGTGTGGGCAAGCAGGCAAAGAGCGGAAATGCACCACAAATCTGATGCAAAGTGATTTTCTAGAATATTCTACCCCCTCTTGAAGAATCTGCCTTCAGTGCCACACTGGAGCCCAGTGGTGTTCCAAGCAAGGACACAGGGGGACCCCTCTGCCGTGCAAAGGCAGGGCGAAAGGGGTGGTCACCCTCCTCCCCCAAAACGAGAATGACAAATCCCTGGGGGCCAGCGTCCCACCAGAGTGAATGGGAGGGGAGAGCAAAGGTCCGTGTGGTGGACAGGACAACGTCTGGCAGACACGGAGGGCTGGACAGCCCGGCCCGATTCGCACACCCGCGGAGGGAGGACAGGCCCCGGCGTGGGTGGCGGGAGGGCAGAGGGCTCGCGAGAAGCCTGCCAGCGTGTCCCCTGCTCGCTGACATCCTCACACTTACTCAACTGTCCTCACAGCCCTGTCTGAAGCTCTGACTTACTTTTGAGAAGATGAAAGCCATCAAAAGCCAGGAACTTAAAACATATTTGAAGAGTCACCTTCACCGTGTGGCCTTGGGGGTGTTTTGAAACCGTCAGTGGGCTCGCTGATTTCAGAGCGAAGGCGCGGCACAGACACGGAGCCCTCCCGTGAAGTGGAGCCGGTTCCCAAGGACAAGAGGGAGGCGTCTCCTCGCCCGAGAATTTGGAAATCCAGGAAATGCTCCGAGGCTCAAGTGGAGAGAAGGTCTGTGCATTATGCCTGGGCCTCGATGGGGCGCCCCTGGCTTCATCCCGCGGCTTTGTGACCTCCCGGGTGCAGCTCCCAGAGTCCTGAAGGCTGTCTTCAACCCCCAAAGAAAACTCTGTGATGGCAACAGACCCTGGTGACATTTTCCAGCACTTTCCACTCTCCAATGTCCTGGTTCCCAGAAGGATGTGCTGTTAAGAAGTGGGAGGAGTTAGGGGCATCTGGGTGGCTCAGTTGGTTGAACATCCACCTTCGGCTCAGGTCATGATCTAATGGTCCATGGGTTCGAGCCCTGCATCCAGCTCTGTGCTGACAGCTCAGAGCCTGGAGCCTGCTTCAGATTCTGTGTCTCCCTCTCTCTGCCCCTCCCCTGCTCATGCTCTGTCTCTCTCTGTCTCTCAAGAAAATAAATAAATAAAACAAAAGCATTAAAAACCATTTTTTAAAGTGGGAGGAGTTGTCAGCTCTCATGACAGACCTGATTTTCCCTAAACTGATGTTCACCTCCCCACTGTCCTATCGCCCTTTGACCTCCCAGGTCCGCTAGTCCTGAAAAGGGTCCACACTGGCAGCCTCTAAAGAGGAATTCCCACCTACGGAAAATGAATAGATCGCCTCTCTGCCTTTTGGTATCCATGCCATCGATATTTATTATAACTGCCTCTCTGTCTGGCGGTTTCCGAATTTGAAAACATACAGCCCGAGTCCTCAAAGAGCCTCCACGAACATGTCTCCATCCCAGAGACATTTGTGGAGCACTGTGGCCCCTCCGTCACATGGCCAGAAGGACAAAGAGGAGGACCATCTAACCCGGTCTGCGGGTGGTCAGTGGTCTGGGCCAAGGTTGGAGTCCTGCGGTGGGGCGGTGGGGGCGGGGGGTTGCCTGGACTGGGCCCACCTGGAGGCACAGAGGAAGAGCACGGCGGTGTGTGACAGCACCGGTGCCTGAGAAACCTCGAGGGTCTTGGCAGAGTTTGAAGCGGCGGATGGTTCACAGGAGAGCCAGCAGCTTGCACGCAGGAGTGTGTGGGAAAGGTTGCGAGGACTCCGTGGTCGGGCAGCGGCTGGGGCAGCAAGCCCGGGAAGACAGATGATGCGTAGCCATTAGGAGTGAAACTCAAACTCTCCTGAGGACAGAAGAGAGCCCTTGGATAAAGGATAGCGATTATAGACATTTGACAGTATTTCATAATATTTGTGAAAGGGGAGGCTCAGTGTCACAGACGGCATCTCTGCCGAAGTCGGTGCCACACAAACCCATCCAAGTGCCCCTGGCCCCTTCTTTGTGGAACTCAAGAAACTGATTCTAGAATTCTGTTTTGATGACGAAGCAGGAGAAGGGGTATCAGAGTTGGATCGGGTCCGCCTCAGAACTCCTGTGCTGCCATCCTGCCCCCCAGCACTTCCAAATGTGGCTGGATTCAGAGATAGGGTCTCTGCCGAGATGATTACGTTAAAATGAGGCCAGTGGGGGGGGGGGGAGGGCAATCCAGTGTGACTGGTGTCCTCATAAGAAGCAGACGTTTGGACCCAGACACGCACAGAGAGGGAAGACGGAGGAACACAGGGAGAACAGAGCCACCCACAAGCCAGAGAGAGATCGTCCCCACGGTCGTCAGAGGAAACCATCCTTGGCCACACCTCGATTTGGGACTTCCGGCCCCCAGGTCTTTGAGGAAGTAAATTTCTGTTGTGTCAGCTCCTACTTTGTGGTTCTTTGCCAGAGCAACACTGAAAAACGAACGCAGAGGATGACGTCCCATAGACATTGAAGCTGGTTATAAGCCATGTAACTTAAAGAGCATTACATCGGGGACAAGACAGACAAGCAGATCAACATGACAGAATAGAACATCCAGACTCGTTAGAAAAGCAAACATTGAAATCTGACGAATGCCAGTGCCGATGGGTTGTTCTCGGGGCACCTTGTGGGCACCTTAGCGACACAAGTAAAACGGAAGAAGCAGTTGCCCGTGACCCCACGATCCCACAGTTCCCACATTGGTGCAAATCTGGGCAAAATTCTCGCATGGACAAGGAGCATGGTTACCTCTCACCCTTCGGGGCTCCTTTCCCCAGACCGGAGGGCTCCCCGGAGTGCGCACGCTCATCCGCATCTGCTGAGTCACGGGGGCGAACTGGGGCACACCTCCGAGTTCTCCCCTGTGAAGCTCTGCCCGGTGATTTCCGGTCCTGTGAGCTCCGGCCACCGCGATCTTCCTGGACCCTCAGCTCTTCTCAGCTCAGAGAGTCAGCAGGCTCTGCCGGATTGGCCCCTACCGCCCCGTGCAACAGCCTGGCCACTCTCTCGGGGCCGGAAGACGGCAGGGCTGATTCACTGTCTCACGGCATCACTGACCTCCACGGCCTGATGTCCCGGGTCTTGAGAATCATCTCATATATTTCGTGTGCTTCTTGGTTGTTTGAGGCAGAAAAGCAAATCCAGTCCCTGTGACACCATCTTGACAGAGTAAGCTTATCTGATGAAATGCAACATACCCATTTTAAGACATGAACTAGATTAATAATTAGATCTTGCACATTAATGTCAGTCTTAAAATAATCTTGATAAAAAAATAAACTTGGGGAATAATCTATTCCATCTGAAACCTTTTGTGTAGTTAAAAATATACAAAGTTATCCTATATATTGATTTTACATACTGAAAGCATGAAGGTAGGGATAGGAAAATCCCAACTCAGTGGGAGGCTGATGACCCCTGAGCAGGGAGAGACTTGAAGAACAGAACCAAGAGATAATAAACAGAGGACTTGAACTTCATCTTCAATGTCTTATTTTTTTAAAAATAGGAAATATGGGGGGACCTGGGTGGCTCAGGTGTCTGACTCTTGATTTCTGTTCAGGTCATGATCTCATGGTTCACGGGTTCGAGCCCCACATCCAGCTCTGCACTGACGGTGCAGAGCCTGCTTGGGATTCTCTCCATCTCTTTTCCCCTCCCCCACTCTCTCTCTTTTTTTCTCAAAATAAATAAAATAAACTTTAAAATTTTTTAAAAATAAAAATAGGAAATATGAAATAAACGTGTGAAATATTAGTGGATCAGCATTACTTAAATCTAATCGTTGGTTAAAAATGTATTATTCAATGAACTGTATTTTTGGTATACTATCAAATTATTTTATGATTTCAAATATCTATCATTTACGTCATTAGCAGTTCCTGCTATCAAGAATAGATATTTGAATTTGCCTTTGGCGCCCACTGTTTTTTGCTCACATTTGCATAATTAAAAAGCTCACAGAGTAGCGTCCTGAGGGACAAAGAGACCCACTTCTAAGAACTAAATAACCATGGTAATAAATAGAGCTCCGAAGAGATCATTGCTCTGGCTGAGGGTTAGAGAGGTTTCTAAAAATGCATCACAAAGTGTTTTCTCTTTTTTATTTTTTTTAATGTTTATTTTTGAGAGAGAGGGAGAGACAGAACACAAGCCAGAGAGGGGCAGAGAGCGAGGGAGGCACAGAATCCGAAGCAGCTCCAGGTTCTGAGCTGTCAGCGCAGAGCCCGACGTGGGGCTCAAACCCAGGAACCACGAGATCGTGACCTGAGCCAAAGTCACATGCTTAACCGACTGAGCCCCCCGGGTGTCCCTCAAAATGTTTTCTGATGGAAGAAATGGTTTTTGTGAAAATTCATTTAGAATAGGGCACGCACATAAACTGTCACTCATTCTCATGCTGTGAGGGAGAGGGCTGCTGTGCATGGGTGTGCCCACACGTGTGCGGGGGGCCTGTGCGCATGGTGTGCGTGGACATCTGTGTGTGTACACATCTTTCCTGTTCGGGGACAGAAATACAGAATCTCGAAGACTTAGGAAAACTTGTCAGCTTATCCTCAGGACTCTGAAAGGAGTAGGCTTTGCCTGACCTCCATCACCCAGTATTACTTACCATTAATGAACTAGCACACGTGCTGATGTTAGGACTACCGCACGACTCTCTTGCTGGTCCGCACACCTAGGCCACAGCCCCGTGAGTCACTGATGTTTGCCCTGACAGAGAGGGAGGGGTCCCACCGCCGAACGTAACAGGAAGAGGCGGATCTGGGGATAGGGAGTGCGTACCTGTGACATTTCCTCGTGGACACTCCGGCCGGTTGGCGTGCCCTCGAAGGCAGAGAGAGCCCAGCTGGGGGCTCTGAGTGTGGGAACATTGGTAGCAACTCTGAGCATTTCTCGTGACAATTTTCTCTCCTTTTATCCCCCAAATCTCCACACCTAGGGGCACCTGGGTGGCTCAGTCGATTAAGCGTCCAACTCTTGATCTCAGCTCCCGTCATGATCTCGGGGTTCATGAGTGTTTTCTCTCTCTTTCTCTCTCAAAATAAATACACATTAAAAAATTGTTTTAAGTTACCACCTGTTTTCTGCTTTGCTTTGGAAACGGAAGACAAGCCCATTCACGCACCTAGAACGGACCGTGGAGTAGACGCGTCCACGGCAGAGCCCAGCAGCGGCGGGGGAGGGGCAACGGTCTGTGGGGACACGGGGCAGCCACGTCGTCAGGCCCCTTCCCGAGCACAGGGGTCAGCTCCCTCAGACACCTGTCGACCTCACCTGGAGGTAATTCGAGGACACCACTGTCCATAATTAAGCTCTCCGGGGTCTCCCGTGACACTAACGTCGTATTACTGGTTGAAAGTGTGATTTTATCTTGTCCTCACGGATGCGCGAGAGCCAGACCTCATACCGAGCAGGAAAGAAACACAAACCGAGGTTTGGAAGTCATGAGCTCGCCTGCGCTGCTCTCAGGACATCTCAGCCTCGTCTTCCTCCGTGACAGACTTAGCAGGTGCCCGTCCCGTGACGGGCACGGGCGTTAGCTACTGGCTCCCGTCCTGGCCTCTTCCCGCCGTGAGAACACCAACCGCGTCTTCTGATAACAGACGGGAGCGCAGGGGAGCGACTGTGATGCTGTCTTACAGGGAGGCTGGGCTTTACTTCCATTTCACAGCAAAGCAACTGGGACACCTTAATCCTAGTGACATCACTGCACTATAGCTCAGGACGGCTCGTCTTCACAGGCCAGAGCTGGTGAGAAGAGCAGAGAAGGAAACAGGGAAGGGAGAAGGAAGAAGGGCAGGGCTCAGAGAAACTCGAAGCGCGAACAGCAAATCTGCTTCCCCATCAAGGTCGGATCGGGAATCCAGGGAGCACTCAGGTATCTCAAACAGAGGAAATAGAATACAGGAAACTGCTTAAACAAAGCCAGGGAAAAGCTCAGCCCTGACCAGAAACTCAACCAGAACAAGAGAGGGGACCTGTAGGCTGGCTCTTTCTTTCTGTCCTGCTGCCCACCAAGCCTGTGCGGAATGTGGGGCGCAGGGGGCTGGGCGCTGCAGGCTCTGGGAGGCACAGCAGGGCAGGAGAGGGCGGGAACGTTCTAAGGGTGTGGCTGCTGGATTAAATACAGATGCCCAGTCAAATTCAAATTTTAGATGAACAACAAATATTTTTTTTTTAGGATAACTGTCCCTTGTGCAATAGTTGGTACATATTTATACAAAAATGCATGCATTGCTTATCTGGAAGTCAAATTTTACTGGGCATCCGTGTGGTTCCTGATACCTCCGGCAGCCCCATCTGAGAGAAAGCGGGAAAACCTGGCACATATCGTAATGAAGGCTCATACGGGCTCTGTCCCTGCCCTTGGCCCACAGGGTAACGATCCTCGAAGGAAATGGAGTTTTGCAAAAGACCCCGGGTGCTTCCCTACAAGAGGAAACGAGAATTTGAGAGGGAGGAGGTGAAGGGGTTAATACACGAGGCTTTTCAAAATACTTCAGAGGCAAGATCAAGGCAAAGGGGTTCCCGCAGACGTTGGGAAAGGAAGCCCAAGACTGGGGGAGGGGCCTGCAGGTCTGCCAAGAATTCCTGATAATGAGTCATGTCCCTGGTTTAAGTCTGAAACCAATTAGATGCAAAACTATGCATCGCCTCAGAATTCAATCCGAACTCACAGGGCGAGGCCTCACTTTGACGGGTGAGCGAGAGCCGGCCCGGCCGGGCACCCCCTCCACCTTGCTGCGGTGGAGACAGGCACCAGACCAGGAAGGGAGGCGATGGAGACACCACTCCGGGCTCTGGACCCCTCAGGGGCCCGGAGCGGTGGCCGGTCCTGTCCTCTGCTCTTGACGCAGATCATGTGTGGAGATGGTGGCTGACGTTGGGCTCCGAGTGACCGACCCATCAGGTGACTAGTTGGCTGGGCTGCTCAGAGCCTCCGTCCTCACAGGACCTCAGACCCGTGCATACACACACACACGAGCACACACACACACACACACACGCACACGCACACACACTGCAGACAGGGAAGGTAACTTGGAAGCGATGCACACTGTGTTCCCACCCTGGACACAGACGCGCCTCCCTCAGTTTGGACCAACTTGGTGGGAGCGCCCGCACTCCCAGGCCTCTCCCACCGTCAGTGACCGACATCCTCAAGGAGAGGGGGCCGCACACGCCCTCTGCACGGTCCCCGAGGGCTGGTTTTCCTGGGCAGCGGCGACGGCCGCCTGTGGGTTGTACCGCCCCCCGGACCCCGCGAGTCTGCCGTTGTGCGCGTCTGTGAGTCACGTTGTGTCCGTTCTGGTCACAGACACGGCAGCCATAGCCCAGCGGTTTCCTTAATCCACACCCCTGGCCCCTGAGATGGCACGTTGGTGGGCGTTTCCCCCACGCGTAGCCAGAGGACGGCTGGCCGACGACGTCAGGTCACGTTTAGGAGCACACGTGGCGGCCTCCTGGCCCGGGGCGGACGGCGAGCTTCCCGTGGCTGTTGGCGAAGCCGATCTTGTTACCACCAGTGCTGACGTTCACTTTTCCACAAATAAAAGTAGCACCGGAATACGTGAATTCATGGACTATATAGAGTTCAAAAGACTGTCAAAATGAGGCCAGGCTTCTAATGAAGACGCACTATGTCCATCTCATTAGGCAGCAAAATCACAGGGGGAGACGCTGGCTGTCACTAGTGAGCGTGGGCATGTGGCATTGGCCGGGGTGACGCGGGAGAAAGAAACGTGGCCAGTCAGCCGAGTCCTCCCCACTACCGTCTGAAAAGAAAGGGGCCCCAAACCTTAGAGATGAAATGATTTATTTTCCAAAAATCCAGATAATTGGCAAGGAGATCATATTATAACCCAAAAGAGTAGTTAACAGATTAGGGTCTTTGCTTATAGAACCTCACTGCTGTCACGTGACAGGAGAGGACCGCGGCCCTGGGGGTGCACGCCTGCTGCTCCGGGCCCAAGGACACAGCTCCGTAACCGCACGGTGGGGGGCCCAGTGCGTCCCTGCTGAGCCGGCGAGGCGGGCCCGCTGCCTTCCGGGCCGCTGGCCCGCAGAGGGGCTGCTGGGGCACCGACGGGCTGACCGCAAGCCTGGCTGGAGGCGCAACCCCGCAGACTCGGAGGGCGGTCACAGGAAGTCCCGGGAGGTCGCAGGCAGCTATGC
Source organism: Mungos mungo (assembly GCA_004023785.1). Lineage (NCBI taxonomy): Eukaryota > Metazoa > Chordata > Mammalia > Carnivora > Herpestidae > Mungos > Mungos mungo. The sequence continues at coordinate 45,133 of PISW01006853.1, forward strand.
CCACCCCAGCTGGAGAGGGGCCTGGTGAGGACCCTCAGCTCAGGGAGGCCTCTGGGTTCCCGCCGCTTTTCACTTCCACCCGGGGAGACTGGGAGCTCAGAGCTCTGCCCACGGCCGTGGCCTGGAGCGGTGGCAGAGGGGCAGAGCCAGCCCCCAGCTCAGGGCGGGGGGGGGGGGGGGACCTGTCCGTGTGGGGTCGGCAGAGGCTGCCGTGTGTGACAGAGGGGCCCCTGCCCAGCCCCACAGGCCCTGCTATCACCAGGATGAGAAGCCGCTTGACGTTCCAGGAGCCTTACTCCCAGCTGGTGCTTTCAAAAGTAGCTTTAAAATACAGAGTCAACTACATTTATTTAAAAAAAAAAAAAAGAACAGGGGTGTCTGGGGGCTCGGTCGGTTAAGCGTCAGACTTCAGCTCAGGTCATGATCTCACGGTTCCAGCCCCGCATCGGGCTCTGTGCTGACAGCTCGGAGCCTGGAGCTGCTTTGGATTCTGTGTCTCCCTCTCTCTCTGCCCCTCCCCTGCTCATACTCTGTCTCTCTCTCTCCCTCAAAAATAAATAAAATATTTAAAAATTTGTTTAAAAGAATAAAAATTAAAAATTATCTCCACTCCCACTGTGTGGAGGCAGCCACTGGGGAAGCTTTAATAAAACCCATCATTGTGGTTTAAATGTACTGTTTTTCACCTGCTATTTTCATTCCTGAACATTATTTGATGCCATTGGGTATTTTCAATATTGTCTACTTAGCAGATGCATAAAGCTCATTTTTGGAAACATACAAATCCATCTCTCCGTTGTTTAGGGTTGAAACAGACTTCATGTTGAAATGATAAATATATACCCACCAAGAGGCGCATATGTTCACTTCAGCAGATTCCACTGCTCAGAGAATCCCTTGTATAGAAAGTGCCCGTGTTTCTTCCTTTCCCCAAAGCAGGGGAACTTCTCTGGCTTCTTGTCCACCAACCACCGGCACCGAAGTCGCACCTCCTTCGGGTGGCCCCGCCAACGACAGCAAGGCAGGTCTGTCTCGGCAAGACCTGGGGCTGCGTCCTCCGACTGACCACACGGCCTGGTCCCCGGATTGGACGGTCCTGGGAATACAGCGGCTTCACCCTGGCTGGTCGAAGCAGGCAGGCCCCCCACGACCGCGAGAGGCGGGCAAGATTCAGTGAGGGTGTTTGAGACCGCACTTGAAATTCACATTTCGTTTGCACACACGCTCACACGCAAGTGCCTCAAGATCCTAATGAGAGGAAAACGTTTGGCGACAACTCGCTCTTCCTGTGATTTTCCACAAGGAATCAAAACGCACTTGTTTCCTAACTTCCAAAGCCTGAGTTCCTGCCCCTGACCTTCTTGGTCTCTCTTGTTGGGTGGCTTTCTGGCCTCACCCCACACCCCAAGGCAATGCGCTGCGCGCCGAACGGCACAATCGCTGGGCCCAAAGCTGAGCAGGATGCAGTAATGGTGTACAGGGAACGTGAGAAACCGTGGAGGGTGGTGTGGTGCAAAAAACCCCAAAGTATCTAAGTGTGTAGAAACAGAGTAATTTTGCATAAAACCGAACGCCTCTCCATCCCTAGAATTTTAGATTAAGCCCAAACTGTAAGACCACATCCGGAAGGCTGCTCTGCCTGGCTCCCTGATGTTTCCCCTTTTGGAGCTTTGGGGGTAAAACAGTTTACGCGTCTAAGAAGTCGCGCTTGGAAGGGGGTTTGTGCCTTGTTTCACGTCAGCAGATCACAAACTAATGGAGAGATGAAATTCTCCCTGAAGCTCTAACCCGGCCTGGAATCCTTTTGCGGGGAGCGCCACCTTGCGGTCCGTCTTGTGCATTCACGCAAGAACGCAAAGTGTCCGCGCCCAGGCTTGGGTACCCCGGCCCCGCTGCCCCTCCCGCACAAGCCCACCTCCCCTTCCCTGCGGAGGGCTCAGAGCCCCCTCAGACCCACCCAGGAGGCCGCTCCCACTTCGAGAATTAAGACCGAATGTCACCCACCGAGCATCTCCACGGTGCACACCCACCCTGCCCCACCGCCCACCAGGACACTCGCCCGTCCCTCTCAGCTCCCAGCCTCTCCCTGCAGACCGGGGGCTGCAAGGTGGTTGGGTGAAGGTGCCTTCCGGTACCGGCGCGGGGGGTTAGCACGGCTTCTATACGCCCTGAAGACGTCACGAGCCGGTAAGAGCTGACGCCCACGGGTACCGTGCCGTGCTGGTGTCACAGCGTAAGGACACAGAGCGGGAGAACAGAAGGAGAGGGGGAAGGACTGAGGGGTCACGTCATTCAGGCACAGGTGGGCACTGGACGCATCTTACCTAACTCGTCCCCAACAACACTTTGGGGACACTATTAGTGCCTCCTTTTTACAGATGAGGAAACCGAGGCTCAGGGGTTCAAATATCCTTATCTGGAATTGCCCGGGAGCTGATCAGCCTGGTAAAGACTCTTTGCTCTGTCACAGATGCTCAGATTCTACTGGCTCGTAACTCCTCCAATGAGAGCAGCACCCAGCTCCCTGCCGAGCCCCCCTCTGTTATACTGGGGTGTCCTGGGTTGTGTCACATGGCCTCTGCTCACGGAGCCATGGGGCAGGCAGCCTGCCCCTTCGCCACTGCTGCTGGTTGTTCTGGGAGAACATTCCAGACAAAGTCCAAGTGTGCCGGGCTCCATGCAGTGGCAGGAGTGCCCCCCACAGACCCGGGTGAGAAGTCCTGTCACGCTCTGCCAAGAGCCCTCTCGCACCAGGGGCTGCTGGGGGCACCTCTTCACCCAGTATTAGTTTTCCACTGTGGCTGTAACACGTGACCACAGACGTGGTGGCTTCAAACACACATGGAAAATCTGATGTTCCGTGGGTCAGACGTTCAGCTCCGATCTAGCCATAAAATAAGCGTGGCAGGTGGCGCTCCTTTCCAGAGCCTCTGGGGGTTTGGTGAGGGGCGTGGGGAAGGGGTCCATGTCCTGCTCATTCAAGCGCTGGCGGAATTCAGTTCCTTGTGGGTGTAGGACTGACATCCCCAGTTTCTTGGTGGCTGTTATCTGGGATGTGGCCCCAGTTTCTAGAGAGCAAGTGGGATTGACAGACGGTCCTCCTGGGGGGCCGGCGGCTCTGAGGTTCAGCCCTGGGTGCACAGAAGCACCAAGCCTTCAGGTTCTTGGGCCTCAGAATTATCACTCAAGTCCGGCTCTCTGAAACGTCAGATGGCCAGCCCGTCCTCCTGGTCACTATTCCATGGAAGGCAGAGGCGTTCTTTCTCAGTTCATTGCTCGATCATGTTCCCACTCACCCACAGACAGTTCCCACCCCACCTGGGGTCAGCACACCCCCTCCTCAGGGGAATATCAGATTCTTGACGACAGAGGATGGGAGAGGCTCTTGTTTCGTGGTGGGACTGGGGCTAGAGGAAAGACTGGGGCAAAACAGTGACCTTAGCAGATCCCTGATCACGGTTTTTTAAAGACTTGGCATGAAATGAGAGCTATGCCAGCAAAAAGGCGTGTGGGGGTGGCTGTGTGAATGACCTGCAGACCGTGAGCCTGCAGCTGGGGGGCAGCGTGGGACCTCGGGGGTGGTCAGGGCCGAGCTCCCTGGAAGGGCACTGTCCTCCTCCAGTGAGGCCCCCCTCAGGCAGGAAGGCTGCCCAGTATGTATAAGGACCACCGAGGACCAGGAACCTAGAATTGCCTCCAACAGAGACACTCCCAGCACGAGGGAGCCAAGAGCCCCAAATCTGTGGATCTAAATCTTTCGTTTTCACCAAGGTTTTGTTCACGGGTGGTAGTCAGGGGATGAACACGGTGCTTAGATCTGAGCAGCGGGCCAGGCAGGTAGGACACGGTGGAGGCTCTGTGTGTCATCTCTCAGCAGACTGGCTTTGAAAAGACCCCCAGGACGACAGACCTGCTGGGATGAATGACCAGGGAGCCCTGTGGGTCCTCTCCGGCCCACAGGGCCTGTTGCTTCAGCTTCTGTTCAGATGGGGGCAGCTCCCCACTTCCCAGGAGAGTTCCCGAAGTAGAACTCTCCCCACTGGGGAGACGGGCAAAGCCGGCATCTCACCTCCCGACTCGCACCAGATAAGTCCCACTAGTCCTGGGCTGCTCGCAGGAAACAGAGCAAGGGATGCCTCTTAATTCCCCAGCATGCCCTGGGTTGATTTAAGGGGAGAGTCCTGACAGTTACCTTCCAGAGAAGGTTCCAGGCGCTGACCTAGAGCTGACGGGCTGTCTTCCTCCTGCATTTGTGTTTACCAGCAGGGAGCACAGTTGTGACTTGTCTCCACCCCATCGATCTTCCTTGTCCTTCCTACCTTCACGTGAGGGCAGCCACCGGGAACCCTGTCCACTCACAACAATCCGATCCCAGGCCCGGGGCTCCCGGCAAGAGCCGCGAAAGAGGGAGAGACGTGATAAATAACGTTTAAAGCGCGGCGAAGGTTGATTTTCATGTCTCCGATCTGCCTCTGGAGATTCTGCTAAATGTCTTTTATTCCTCTGTTCATAAATTCTTATGATAACAGCTTTATTTGGGAATTAATCCAGATTTCCATTACTCATTGAATTATACTCTCCCGGTGTGTAAATGTCTCCCTCCTTGCAAGTTAGAAAGCTCTGGAAGCCACAATCACTGCTTCTGGCGGCCGGTGAGCCGACAGGGGGGTATCGCCGATGCTCATGGGCTTTCAGAATTGTACCTTAAAACATGGATGTACGCTAGGGTTTCCAAATTAAAACCAGGGTGGAATGGGCTCCTGGGAGAATCTGATTTATACTATTAGGGGATGCTTTAAAAACACTCTCAGTGACTCCTTGGCCACCGCCTCTCGGCCCCTGTACACGGACCTGGCATTGCCCATGAAGTCACGCTGTGGAGTCCAGCATCCAAGGTCTGAGTAGGACTTCCAGGGGCTCCATCTCTCACCCGCTGCGTGGCCTTTGCCCAGTTGCATAACCTCTCTGAGCCTCGGGGTCCTTATTTGTAAAAAGAAGAAGATGGCCCCCTGTTCGTGGGGCTGTAGCATGGATTAGAGGGTACTATGGGAGAGAGTTATCTAGCCACTGGTGATGTCCCAGCATTTCCTGAGAACTTGCTGTGTGCCAGGAACTGTTCTAAGCAAGTGCTTTTCACGTACGCAGTCTGAGCAGCCCCATGGCCCCAAGAGGTCGGGCTCAATGCATGTTGATCAGTATCTGTCGATTCCCACATCGCCTGGCATCCACTCACCCTATTTCTGGCGAATCCATCCAGACTTCAGTTGGGAACGCACCCCACCCCGCCTCTAAGTCCTGGGCTCTGGAGGGTCGATCGGTGACCTGGACCTAAGCCAACCAGCATCTCACCCACATGTCACCTGCGTAGTGACTGGTCTGTTGGTGGGCACTGGACCCAGGGGTCTCTTTCCAGCCGCACTTGAACCTGAGAGAAGAGCTACCATCCCGGTGGGGGGAGGGCCTGACTGCAAGTGGGCCAAACCTGCAGGAAACGGAGTCACCTGGGCAGGAGAAGCCAGGCTCTGCCGACACCGTGTGACCCACTCACAACGCCTGCCCGGGACTGGCCTTGCTCGGACTTCTCCGTGACCTGTGTCCATTCCTGGCGTATGTAACCCAGAGTCCCACCCGATACAGAAGCAGGATGAGCATGGTTATAAGACACATCGGGAGAAACGAAGCCTTGTCCCTTTCCTCCCAAGTTCCCATCTGGGCCCAGAACACGGGAGCTTCTGGGGCAAGAATGGGGGGTGGGCGTTCAGCCCAGACACCCATCCTTCCCGTCTGCTCTCCACCCGGGTGGGGGGAGGGAACCCCCTGTTGGGGGCTGATGTGCGCATGCAGGTCTGCGTCTCACAGCCCCTCCAGCGGCGCTGGCAGCTGACTGGAGGTTTCCAGGGGCTGCAGGGCAGTGGGGGGCGGGTGCCTGTTACTTAATGGGCACAGAGTTTGTTCTGGGAGTAGTGAAAAACTAGAAACAGTTAATGATTAGGGTGAATGATTGTGACACTGGGAATGTGCTCCATGCCACTGAATCGTAAACTTTAAAATGGCAAATTTGATGTGTGTGTATATACATTATTTACTAAAATAAAGGAAAGATTTCAAAAAGTAAAACAGGGGCACCTGGGTGGCTCCGTTGATTGAGTGTCCGACTTTGACTTTGGCCCAGGTCATGATCTCACACTTCTTGAGCCCCAGCTCAATCCCACGAGAGCCTGGGTGGGGTTCTGTGTCCCTCTCTCTCTGCCCCTCCCTGACTCACAGGTGCATGCTCGCTCTCTCCCAAAAATAAACAAACACTTAACAAAATAAAAGAGTCTCTCTCTCTCTCTCTCTCTCTCTCTCTCTCTCTTATGTAGATACATAGATGATAGATAGATGATCGATGGATTGATCGATCGAAAGACAGTAAAACAAACCCAGCTGCCCTGGGAAGCCACCCCGCCCCTCTGAGCACGGTCTGCGTGGCTCTGTGGGCACCGAGCGATGACTAATGGGCGCAGAGCCCAGCGTAGGGACGTGTGCCTCAGCGAGAGTCAGCAGATCGCCCTGGAATCGGCCTGCAGCCAGGCATCCTCGTCCGGAGCTGTCTCTTGTCCCCTGCTGGCCCGCGCTGCCTGCTGCCTGTGGTGGTGATTTTCTCTGCACTCCGGCTCTCCCTTCGCACCTGCCCAGCCCTCCGGCCACCAGCCCCTGACGGTCTCTAAGGTCCTAGCCACTCCCCACTTCCTCCACCGGCCCTCCCCACGGGCTGAGCTTTTCCACTGCAGCCTCCCCCGTGCCCCGGATTTTGTTCTGTCCTAGTGGCTTTCGGGGCAGGAGTCTGGTGTCCTTAGGCTGGGTGGGGCCCACAGCGGAGCCCACAGAAGCAGGAAACAACTCCCGGGCCGTCTACCACCTGTTAGCTACTGAAGAGGCAACTCACAGATGCGTATTGACCCAACTTGAAAATCAAGAGACGGGGCTTCCCAGCACGGGGATGGGGACAGCGGGGACAGCCACCTGAACACAAAAGCAGCCTGCACGTACCTGGGGGAGACAGTCAGGGCTGCGCTCTGCTCACGGACGGATCTCGCATCCACCGTGCTTGGACGGCATCGAGGCTGGGAGCAGGGACCCTGCAAACCGCTTCCTGAGCCTGCCAGGTCTGGGCCGTGTCTGCGGGCCGTGTCTATGGGCCTACTCTCCAGCGCAGACCCGTCAGGTCACCTGGCGCAGGTGCAGAGGCAGGGCTTTGCTCCCCGAGCAGCCGCATGGAGCCCTGTCCGAAGCACGGGCCTCCCCTGGTCCACGGTCTCATGGCCTCCGTGGCCTGCTGTGGCCCAGAGGCTGACCTTGCTCCACTGGCCCGGCCTCGTCCATGCGGCCACCCTGCCTTCCCCAGCTCCCCCTCACTCCCTTCCAGATCTCCCTCACTGCCCCCATGCTTTGCAAACCATAGCTGCAGGCCACAGCCCTCCTCCTGCCTGGCCGGGAAGGCCGAGACAGCAGCCCTCACTCAGACCCGCTGGTACAGATCCAGGGGCCCCACACACACCGCCAAGTCCGAACGACTCCCGAAACTCAGGAAAGCGCTGTACTTCCAGTGACCATTTTATCGTAGCATAGGATACAAATCAGAGCCAGCCGCAGGGAGAGACCCAGAGAGCAGATCTGGGGCTCCCGTGTCCTCGGGGAGGCAGGACCCCCCACCCCGTCCCCGAGGACTGTCAGGACGCACGGAACATCGCCAACTCAGGATTCTCTCCGCAGCTTCAGTGTTTACTGTGGGGTCTCGGTGTGGAGGCAGAATCGACCAGATCGCCCCCTGCGTGACTGGACTCCGCATCCGGCCCCTGCCCGTTCCCCCCCCCGCCCCCACACACACAGGAGGGACACGAGGCTCAAGCACCAGCTCTCTAACCACATCCTTGGTCTTTGCGGCCGGGCCAGCCCCCAGCCTGAGTCAACCATGCTAGGCTACCCTGTAATGCTGTCGCTGGAAATGTCACCTGGGCCCAGTGAGCTTTCCACAGACAGCTGGCCACCTCTGTGGCTCGCGTCATGATTGCCAGACACCCTTCAGCAACACCGTCAGGAAAGGTGGAAAAATAGTGCTTGTTGGGGCGCCTGGGGGGCTCAGGCCATCGTCTCCATGGTCCATGAGTTCAAGCCCCGCGTCGGGCTCTGTGCTGACAGCTCAGAACCTGGAGCCTGTTTTGGATTCTGTGTCTCCCTCTCCCTTTCTCTCTCTGTCTCTCTCTCTTTCAAAAATAAATAAACATTAAAAAAAAAAGCTGTCAGGCTTTAATCTACATCAGCATAATATATGCAGGGCTCCCCCACCATGAGTCACCTCTTTGGCAAAAACGATCAGGTGTGGTCCAAGTCCTCTCCTTCCCCCCAAGAATTGCAAAGACACTCCCATCTCCCATCATTAGGGAAATTCCAAAGGCTTCGAGGCCACTTCCCAGGAACTGGGGCTAAAGGCCAACCAAAGTCCTTATTGCACAACCAGCTACAAACATCCCTTTGGGTATAAGACTCCGGGGCAGGAGTATCTACACTTAAATTCTGCAACTGGATAGGTACTTGACCAAACGGCGAAATCACAGTCCTGAAATCACACGCACGCTGCCGATTTGGCTGACCCACTTTCTGCGAATAGCTTTGCTTTTTTTTTTTCTTTAAAAAATGTTTTAATGTTTATTTATCATTGATACAGAGAGAAACAGAACATGAGCAGGGGAGGGGCAGAGAGAGAGGGAGACACAGAATCTGAAGACAGGCTCCAGGCTCTGAGCTGTCAGCACAGAGCCCAATGCGGGGCTCGAACCCACAAACCTTGAGATCATGACCTGAGCCGAAGTCGGACGCTCAACCGACAGAGCCACCCAGGCACCCCGTTTTTTTCTTTTCTAATTCTGCAATTAACATCAGTAAGTATCACATTCAATTGAAAACTATTTGTTTGACCAGATCGATCGATCACCCTGAAATATAGAAACTCCATTCTGGCCTCTACCCTCCATCAGCAGGTGGAACCACCCGTGTACAGTCGGTGTAACCTGGCCCGCGCCCGAGGCCACAGGAATTTCTAGGAACATCTGGAAAGTCATTGACTAAAAGCTTTACTGGGCATTTTTGGCACTCCCTAACTCACACCAGTGAGCAAAAGCAAGTAGATCTAAAAGTAAAGTATTACATTTGTAAAAACGTGAACATTTTCTCTTTCCTTTGGGTGAAGGGGCAATGGTTTGCTAGCTGCCCCAGATTGCATCACCAATGACTGAACTCGTCAGAGAATTCAAATCGCGAGGAAGGTTCCCAGGCCTCCTGGGGGGTAGACCTGAACACCGCGTCTGTACTTTACAGGTCAGAGGGCTGTGAGCGGTGATGCCCACCATGCAGAATCAGGCCAACTGGCGGCAAACACAGATGCTGGCTGAGCAGGTCCCAGAAGCCATTTGTTAGAGCTCCAGAACAATCAGGGAAGAAGAGCAGTAACACATCCTAACCAAAGCCCTCCAAGTGCTGAACTGTCCTCGAAACTCGTAACATGAAAACCCCATAAAGAAACACCAGGTCTTAGAGGGACCCAACTTCTCCCACCAGCCCCTTCCCGGGAACAAACTTCCTTCAGAAACTCACTTTATGTGATAGACAGTGGGAATGAAGGACGTGGGGGATTTTGAAAGCCCCTCACCCTAGCGCCCGTCCCTGGCCAAGAAAGTCAGGATGCTTCCTGCCTCCCCTGAGGGGCTAGAATTGCCAAAGAGACCATGACTCCTGTATTCTCAACCATACCGTTCAAACACACGGTGAATACCCTTCCCTGATTCCGTGCCTGCTCCCAATGCTTTGCAGGCTATCCAAGAGAGGAAGTCCAAGTTGCTAGTCTTCTTAAATAACTGGTACAACTCACTCTTTCTGCATTCCATTGGGCAAAGCAAGACACAAGGTCGGCCCAGATTCGTGCTGCGCTTAGCCACGGTCCACGGTGGGACTGATGGGATTCATGGCGCCATCTTGGGCCTCAGCCTCCCACGGCTCCTAACAGTGTCCGTCCCTTCGCAGAGCCGCGACCCACCAGGATCTGTGCCACGGTTCATTCAATCTTCCACGTCTCAGCACTTAGACTGTTTTCAATTACGAATAAGCCCTTGACGAATAAGATTGTGCACATTCTTTTTTGTACCGTTGGGTACATGTCTTGAGGATAAGTTCCTGGAAGAGGCTTTGTCTGGCTGGAGAGGACATGTGTTCATTGCCGCAGGCTCCCCTGACAAAGCACCCTACTGACCTTGTGGCTTTAAACAACAGAAATGTATTCTTTCACTGTTTTGGAGACTACAAGTTCAATCAAGGTGGTGGCGGGACCGAACTCTCTAGGAAGATCCTAGGGGGAAAAAATTCTTCCTTGCCTCTTCTAGCTTCCCATGCTGCCGGCCACACTGGGCGCTCCTGGTCTTCTAGAAGCATCATCACCCCAATCTCGGCCTCCTTTGTCATGTGAACGCCTCCCCGAGGCCGGGTGTCTTCTTACAAGGACATCAGTCATACTGGGTCTATGGCCCACCTTTCTCCAGCATGACCTCATCTAACTTAATGACACCTGCAAAGACCGTATTTGTGAACGGGTCCGCACTGACAGGGTCTGGGTGGACATCAACTAGAGCGGACGCCCCTGAACCCAGCGCTGGACCTGCAGACGCTGCCTGGCCATGCTGTGTGGAGGTGGCTCCCTGGGGCTGCGCCTGGCTGTTCTCCCCTGGTTGTGTGGGACCACCTGCTCCTTCCCAGCCAGAAGCACAGCAGGTCCTTGGGCATTGGAGCTGCTGCCAGCCTGGTGCGTGGTGGGCTGTAAGTACCCCCGAGCTCCATGTTTTCACACGGACGAAGCCGGCGTGTTCTCTCTTGTGTCCACTTGCACATTCTTGGTCTGTTCAGATCTTTGCCCACTTCCCAGTGGGGTGTGGTGGTCTCATTCCCTCCATTTTTCCTACGGAACCCATCTCGTGCTTTCCCTCAATCCTTTGCCCTTGACCGTTCTTGTGGGACGTGGCCATTCAGAAGGACTCATGAGTCACACGGGTTTTCCCACCCGCCCCCCCCAGCCCTCGAGGCTGTCAGCTTGTGAAGGGCTTCGAAACCACGGCAGCCAGGCTTCCGCCACCTCCTGGCTGCGCGGCCCTTCCCCAGAGGCGTCTAGACACTCTTCCTTTTCCTCGGCTGTCCTTTTTCTGCAAAATTATTTTTCCACTCTGGGCATGGAGCCCTGCCCCGGAAGAAAACCCTGGGGGACCCATTCTGTGAGTGAGCAGGGTCTAGACAGCGCCAGCCCCTTTCACGTTCAGCAAGGACGGCGGCAGGCAGCATCCCTGAGCTGCCCACCACACCTCCCAGCGGCACCTGCCTGCTGCGCATGCGCACATCATTTTCTCTGCTCAACGGTGAAAACCCGGGGCCGCTTTCCTGAATTGGTCCCGTGTCTCCAATACATATTACAAATATTTTCTACCAGATTGTGTATTTTTCTGTTTAACAATCCATCTGGTACTTCTTGGTGGGTATAGAGGTTCTGCTTTCAATATTGTTGGCTTCCGTTTGATTCATCTTCTCTTTCATGGCATTTGGAGTCGGGGTCCTAATGAAACTCACCTGACGTTGTTTCCTAGAACTTGTAGAATTTCATTTTTTACATGTGTGTTGCTGATTCGCGTGGAGTGCATTGGTGTGTGTGGTGTGAGGGACGGTTCCTTAAGGTCTGGGCATCATTTGTTGAAAAGCCCATCACTTCTCCAGCATTGGAAATGTCGCCTTTATCATACAATGAATTTTCATGTGTATTTGGGTTATTTCTTGACTTTTATTTTTTCCCACTGATCTGACTATTCATGGACCAAGGAAACTTTGTTTTTGCAGCATTATGGACATCAAAGACACAGCGAAACATGTGAAGCGTGTTCCAATGGTCACCTGTCTCCCTGTCACCAGGGTAAGACGGAGTTAGTTACTGTCAGACCAGCGGGAGACAGGCTGAGGAATCTACTGCGAACACGTTCTACCTTTCCTTAACAGAGGAAGGATGAAAGAGTCAGGAGCCCAGAGACACAGAAAAGTGTCCCCAGGGCTTGAGACAGAACACAGGAATGTTCAACACTTGCCTGGCTGCGTTTCAGAATTGCTGGACTGGGGACCCCCTGAGGCCCCGCATTTCCCGCGTTTTCTGAGCAGGAATATACTTGTCACCTTACGTCTCTGTCCTGCCTGTCAGTGCAGACGGGACGGGCCCGTGCCTCTAGTTTCACAGACCTACTGATCAAGAGGAGCCGTGCGGGCCCCTTAACACCCGGATCTCCTTCAGACGGTCAGACTCCAGACTCACGCGGATGCAACAGCGGCGTGAAGCCCGGGGGCGTCCTGGGAAAGGGTGCGTGTGTCCGTGGGGGAGGGGCGGGACCCTTCGGGGGCCAGAAGGCGGACTGGATCGGCCAGGCTCTAACACGACCCCAGGGTCCACGCCTTCTGGCCCTCACAGCCCTTCCCTCAAGTGCGGGCTGGACTTAAGGACTCGTTTCTGAACAACACAAAACAGCAAAAGGGATGGGTGTCACTTCCAACACCTGGTTACAAACACTGTCTCTCCTCCTGGGGGTTGTCTCTCGGCCCCTCGCTCCCTGTGAAGGTGCCAGCCGACCCGCTGTGAGCCGATCTCTGCGGAGGCCGGCCTGGCACGGAGCTGAGGGAGCCTGGGGCCAAGAGCCCCGAGGACCTGAACCCTGCCCGTCTCCACACGAGGGAGAGTGGACGGGGATCCTCCCCCGTGAGCCTGGGAAAGAAGGAGCCGGAGCCTCGGTCTACCCTCTGCTGCAGCGTGAGGGACCCTGAGAGAACCGGGCGAGGCTCCGCCCCGATCCCTGCACCACGAAGAGCGAGAGATGGCCGATGTCTACGGTGTTAACCTGCTCAGTCTTGGGACCATTTGTTACGCAGACGCAGACAACACAGAAATGGACCAGTAAGTTCTAGAAAGCACAGACCCGAACCGAACTGGAGGGATTTCTCCGGGAGGGGATAACCTGAGGGCAGAGGCTGGATCTCTTGGCCGCTGGGCCCCAGCTCCGAGCGCCTGGCACCCAGTCCGTGCTCAGTAGAACTGCTCCAGGGTGGCTGAGGGCTGACTCAGGGGGTGGCGTGGGGGGTGGGGTGGTCAAGTAGGTGCTGGGAAGCAGCCAGTAGGCAGAGCAGATCTAGGTATCATGAAGTTTGGAGTTGAAAGGAGTTCCAGAAGGGTATGGATTCATAATGTTGCCTCGGAAATTCAGCCGTGACCTGGACACACACGTGTTTCCAGATCGTCTCCTGCCTGGTCCCCTGGAGTCACGTAAGAGTGGCTGGAGTGAGTGCTCGTTGGCGTGTGGGGTCCCCTGAATTTCTGTGTGATGCTGTTTCTGAGAAGGGGCCTTGCAAAGAGAGGCAGCCCACGTTCAGGTCTCTGATGCTTGCTCGCTGTGTGACGTTGAGACAGCTCCCCAACCTCTCTGAGCCTTGGCCCTTCGTTTGGTGGTGGTGAAGTCTGCAGGATGGTGCAGATAGCGTAGCTTCGTAATGGTCACTCGAATCCGCTTAAAGCCAGTTTAAAAATCACCCTCGATTCTATGAGACTCAGTCCCAGATCTCACAGGGCATGCGACACAGACCCCACCTCTCGCACTGGCCCCTCCTCCAGCCCCTCAGCTTCCCAGGACAGAGACTAGCACGGTGAGGCTCCCGCTCCGGGAGGAGGCTTGCACCTGAATGCCGCTGACTGATCGTGACCTTCACCCCTAGCTCACACACCACAACCGCTCACTTGGACTGTCCTGCTCAGGATGAAGCCAAGCCTGAGAAACCCGCAGAAAACTGCGACAGATATGTGACGCGTGGAAAGGGACACCTCAAAACACAGTGCCCCTCTTCCTTTTGAGGAGGAGGAATGAGCTTCCTGAGCTGAAGTGTAAACAGAGGATGAAGGTAAAGCCGGCATCCACCTGCGGTCCTCCGGCGGTGGGGGGGGTCAAGGATCCTCCGCGGTGCAACAGCGCCCCCTCGTGGTGAAGCCTGAGACCGCACCCACGAGGTCTCCAGAGACCCCGCCCTCCTCGCTGGCCTTCCCCCTTCTCCTTCAGGGGCCAGAAAACTGAGCTTTCTTCCTCAGAAGGGCAATCCCTCCACAAAACTTAAGTATAATGTTTGCTTTCTAATGTGAAAGGTTTTAAAATACGGGTCTAAAAACCCCGTGCAAATAGGGTTATGGGACGTCATCTGGCTGCTCTCGTCAAGTTAGCAATAATCCCCATACATGAGACCAGGCGCCAGACTAGCACTAATGTAACCCCGTCCTCAAGGCGGCCGTGCAGAAGCCCAGCTGTACAGGCGCAGAAGTGGACTCAGGGGGGCGGAGGGCCCAGGGTTTGGAGGTCGTGCTAGGAATCTGCGGCCGGGCTCTCACACATTTGCTGCAAAGGGACAAGGAATTACATGATGGGTTTTGCTTTGGTTTCCCCCAAAACTCAGGATGATTTCTGATTTGGTTTTCAAAATTCCTACATTTCTTTCCGCACCGAAGATTGACTTTCTCCTAAGCCACTCCAGATCCCAGCCTGTTTCTAGGGAAAGTATGAATCAGCCCTTTGAGAAAGTTTACTCATCACAGACGTGTTTGCCAGGGAGCTGGGTAGGAGGGGGGAAGGTGAGCCAGCCGGAGGCCCCCGCTCTGGGCTGGCGGGTCCCACAGTCCGGTGGATAGAGGGTCCCCCACGGGGGCTGGGGACCAGAGCAGGGCTGTGCAGGGACAGGGGCTAAGAAATCAGAGGAAACCCACCTCTCCCTGCCAAGCACGTGCTGCTGCTGGAAGGCCTGGGCTGGCTCGGGGCATCTCCGTGACTCAGACGGGCAGTTTGCTGGGCCCTGGGGAGCGCTGAGCGGGCAGAGGCAGGAGCAGGGAAGGAACAGGGAGAGTGACGGTCTGGATCCCACCTCTCGAAATGCCCCAGATCAGGGCCTGATAAAGCACACGGGGCGCAGCAAGGGCGAGAAATCGAGCAAATAGTGGGGCGATGCCCTGTGGCAGCGCACCGATGCCAACGAGCGTGGGGCGTGCCGCTCCGATCCCCTGGGGGGCCCTGCCGAGGTTCTCCGTCCCGGGGGACCCCGAGACCACGCCCAGGCTCCATGGAAAGAAGGCTCTGACTGATCAGTAGTGTCGGCCAGGTCACCTGCTGGGGCGGTCGCACCATCGAGCCATGAGTTGGCCTCTTCTGGTTCCAAGTCCGCTGTCCTTACACACGAAGTCTCTGTGTAAGGGTGAGTATGGAGGAGAGGGGAGAAAATTCCAGAGGTGTAGACAGAGTACTAGACTCCCAACCCAGTGGGATGGATTGGGGTTCCGGGTGGTCCCATAGTCTCGAAGGCGTAAAGGGACAGAAGTAATCAGCACAAGCGACCAGAAAGTGTTGCAGGTCAGAGGTCAGAAGTGCTGGGTGCTGGTGGGGAGGGCGACTCTGGGAGGTGACCCGAAGCGCCCTGTGCCCTGGGCTCCCCGGAGGCCAGAGCAGTCCTGGCCACGCCCGCACTGAGGTCTGGGAGCGCGCGGTGAGCCAGAGCCACCTCAGAGCGGCACCCGGATGCCCTCTCGTCTTGAGAAGGATCCCTTTGCTCCGAATTTGCCCTGGAGCTGAGGCATCGGAACACCCTTCCGGAGGGATTTTGGGGACGAGGAAATGAAGCAAAGACTGATGGACAAAGGGGCAGAGAAGCAACACAAGGTCCTGTTCTCAGGGAAGGGACAAGGAAGATGGGGACGCTGAGTCCGCCTTCACGACACTGACATTATGGAGCAGGTGCTGCGGGCTCCCAGCTCCGGGGTGCGGACGCGCCCCCGGAAGTCGCGGCGTCAGGTAACGCTGACCTCGGAAAGCGTGCGCGCGGTTCCGTATCCCCCTGCTGCCCTTGGCCAAGAGATGCCCGTGGGCGGAGGCCGTGGACGAGGTGGGAGGGGCTTCACGGGGACACCTTCCGCAGACGGTCCCCACACGCCCCTCCCCGCTCGCGCCTGCCTGGTGCACACGCTCTTCTTCCCGGTTTATTTATAATGTTTGCTTCCACCACCAACTCCCCGTTTGACCACGTTTCTTTATGCCTCCAAACCTCCCCGAACATGTACCCGCCCTTAGCTCCTGGGCCGTTCTGAAGCTTTGCAAAAATGTTCTTTTTCACCCGTGACCACAAGCAGCAGGGGGGGCGGGGGAGGGAGATGTGCCCTATTTTTTGATTTTTGGGTTGTTAAAGTTGTTTAAGATTAGGGGCAAAAAAAGATCATCATTAAAATGATTTTACAACATTGAAAGAAATCATACAGGAAAGCACTGTTCACTTGTCCCAGCCCCTTAATCTTACCAGAACCTTCGGGTCTATGTTCCTTCCAACATGCAGCCATGCGTCTAGTCTCCTTATTTCCTATGTTTTTCCTTGACATTATTTCAGAAAGGCTACTTTCACACAGACTTTATGAATTTGATAACTTCAAAACCTCTCACTGACTGACCACATGTTTAACTTTCCTCTATTAGATATGTAGGTCGTTTAAAAAAAATTTTTTTTAACGTTCATTTATTTTTGAGAGACAGAGATAGCATGAGCCTGGGAGGGGCAGAGAGAGGGAGACACAGAATCCGAAGCAGCTCCAGGCTCCGAGCCATCAGCACAGAGCCTGACGGGGGGCTTGAACTCACGAACTGTGAGATCATGACCTGAGCCGAACTCGGACGCTCAACCGTCTGAACCACCCAGGCGCCCCTAGACATGTAGGTCATTTTCGGGGCGTCAGGTATTGCATTTGTATTTTACGTTGTTGTGCCATTTTTAGCTCCAGTGTGTTTCCTCGTTTGCAATGGCTTCCTCGGGATCATTTCCAGGGACAGAACTCCACACAAGTCTAAGACTGTGGTCGCAGCTCCCGCCGCGTGTCGCTACCTTGCTTTCCAAGACGGTGGCACCCTCGGCCGTGCCGCCCGCCGGGGACGACTTCACCAAGAACTCCACCTGAGGTTTTACGGATGCGGACGTCCCTCTGAGTCAGTGATGCCATGACGGCGCCCGAGAACCTCCCGTCCTGTCCCCGGCCGCATCAGCACCCCCAAATCCCAGTTCTTCCAGGGGACCCTCTGCCAGAGTGAACACACTCCTCTACCTGCAGCGGGTCTGATGTCCCAGGACTTAAAAACACGTCCGTCTTTCTCCCTGTCTGTTCCTCTTCTCCGGCCAACAGAGTCGCCTTCCCATGCTCTGCGGTCAGCTTCCACCCCGGGGGTGAACCCCGGGCCCAGCCACAGAGGACGGCGGGCTCCATTCCATTCCCGCGGCTGTTTCCCGGCAGCTCTGGGCTGTCTACGCCGCCCGCCGCAGGGCCCATGCCTCCTCCCCAGGTCCTGCTGCCTCCTGCCGGGATCTGTCCGCCTCTACGGAATGGCCGGTTCTGGACCTTTCATGTGAACGAGATCATCGGTGTTCGGTCACCACAGCTGGCTTATTTCACTTACCGTGACGTCTTCGGGATCCGTCCATGCTGTGGCAGGTGTCCCACTCCACTTGTTCTTATGCCAAAGCCGATGCCATTCTACTGGCCATACCGCACTTCACATCTGTTCGTCAGCTGATAGATGTCGGATTGTTTCCACTTCCAGCTCGGAGACTAACGCTGCTGTGAACATCGTGCCCGAGGTTTTGAACGGACGTGTCTTCATTTCTCTCGGGCGTAACCTGGACTCGCTCAGACCTGAGGCTCTGTTTACACTGGGGAGGAATCGCCAGCCCGTGTTTCGGAGCGGCCGCGGCCAGCAGTCCTCCCCCGCGGGGTGTAAAGGTTCTAACTTTTCCACATCCTCACCGACATTTATCATCATGTCTTTTTTATTACAACCACCCTCGTGCGTGGATTTGGAGTGTGGTCTGCCCCGCAGAGGGGGCGTCTTTTCGTGTGCTTTCTGGTCACGCGCGTGTCTTCTGGGGAGAAACGGTTGTGCAGCTCCCTTGTCCCCCTTCAAATCGGGGTTTTTGCCTTTCTACTCCTGAGTTGTAAGGGTTAGTTATTTATTGTAAGTCCGACTCTCTCGTCAAGCTTGTAATTTGCAAAGTGTTCTCCCACTCTGTGGGTGCGTTTTCACTTTCTTGATGACGTCCTTTGAAACACAACATGTTTAATTTGATAATGTCCCACTTATCATTTTTTTTCCCTTTATTCCTGGTGCTTTTGTTGTCGTATTTAAGAAGTCGGTCCCTGGGGCGCCTGGGTGGCTCAGTCAGTTAAGCGTCCGGCTTCAGCTCAGGTCATGATCTCACGGTTCGTGGGTTTGAGCCCCACATCAGGCTCTGTGCTGACAGCTCAGAGTCTGGAGCCTGCTTCAGATTCTGTGTCTCCTCCTGTCTCTGACCTTCCCCTGTTCATACTGTCTTTCTCTCTCTCTCTCTCTCTCTCAAAAATAAAGTAAAACATTAAAAAAAAAAAAAGTCAGCCCTTAATCCCAGATCAGGAAGACTTACTCTCTGTTTTCTTCTAGCCATTTCATTTCTTACATTGGGGTCTTTGATCCAGTCTGAGTTAATTACTGAATATGGCACGAGATGGGGGTCTCAGCATGGGAGCCCATGCTTCCCTTGACGCGGGGACCCCCCCACAACGTGGGGGGAGCCCTTGCCACCCCAGAACCCGCCTCTCCAGGATGCAGGGCGTCCTTCCGGGGCCTCTTCTCTTGCCTGCTACTGCCAAGTCCCGATCTCTTTGCTGAGGCCTGTCTCTTGAAATGACTGCCTTTCACACCAGCCTCCCCTTTCTCTGATCCCTCCACTCCTGTTTATTACTGAACGTTTGGCGGAAGAGACAGGTGTGGCATGCACCCAGTAACAACTTAAACCTGGATGCCAGCACCCCAGCCCTGGAAACCCATCACCCCTGCCCCGCATTGGGAGTCCTCTGTCCGCAGGCCGACGGCTCACCTTGGGCCCCGACTGCTCAGCCCAGCCCTCCTCCCGTCCTTCTCTCTCCCAACACCAGCCTCAATCCCCAAATGCCTGCACTTGTCTTTTAAAGAACAGTGCGGTCCTCTAAATGACACCCCAAAGTCTACCTGTAACCTTTGCTCCTATTTCCAAAGCCCCGCTGGGATTTTCTGTTCAGCAAAGAACCATTAATTACAACTTCACTTTTTAGCAGTCCAAAGTACCTGTCAAGGCTTTCACTCATAGTTTTCCCTTTAAATGATCAAATCACTGGGCATTTGATCCCACTGAATCTTTCTCTGCCCCATATTAGCAGCCATTATTACATATTAAAAATTTTAAATCCTGCTCATCAAAAAAAATGGTTTTTGAATCATTTTGCCCCCCCCCCCCCCCCCGTCCTCCTGTTCTTCGTGTGGTGGATGGAACATGGTGGCTTTATTTTTCCAAAGTATCTCTAGTTACACCAGCTAGTTGTCTGGCTTCCTAATTAATGTTGCCAATTCTTTGAGTTTTGTGGCGAGCTTTTCTTTATATTCCATCCAAAGCATTGCCACACACCATCACTTCCACATGGAAATAGTGTTGATTCTACAAAAACAAGCAGTGAGGCCACCACTGTTTTGAAATTCTTGATAACTTTGTGTTTGAGAGTTTGTTTGGCGAGTGAAGTCAGTCGGGAGGACGGAGCATCCTCACGTGAGCGGAGGTACCTGCAATATGGGTGTGGTTCCCGCCCTTCCCGGTCGTGTTCCAAATACCACGTGACTTCCCAGAGGACCCCCCACCCCCACAGCCGGAGCTTGGTGAGACTCAACGTGTGCTCACAAGGTAAGCACCCCGGGTCTACACGTGAGCGAGCTGGGTGCTGATAGGCCGGAGACGCCACATTTCCCTTCGGAACCGGAACTTTCTGCAAATGTGTAATAAAGACCGTGGGGTCCTAAGGGACACGAACATCCAAGGAGCTCGCTCGTGTTCTGTCTTACTTGTATGACTTGCGTGTAATCGTGCAAAGGTGCTGGAGATGGCAACATAGCAGCAAAGCGCACGACCCTATTTCTCAGCCTTTCCTTACCTATCAGTACTCATAGGTGGAAAACGCTGGTAGATTGTGCGCATAAAATAAAGTGCAGTAAAATTAGTTAATTTTGTGCAGCACTTCCATAGATTAAAAAAAAATTTTTTTTAATGTTTTGTTTTTGAGGGAGAGACAGTGTGAGCAGGGGAGGGGCGGAGAGAGAGGGAGGCACAGAATCCGAAGCAGGCTCCAGGCTCTGAGCTGTCAGCACAGAGCATGATGCGGGGCTCGAACCAACGAACCGCAAGATCATGACCTGCGCTGAAGCCGGACGCTCAACCGACTGAGCCACCCAGGAGCCCCTCTTTTTTTTTTTTTTTTTAATGTTTTATTTATTTTTGAGAGAGAGCGCGAGCATGAGCAGGGGAGGGTCAGAGTACATAGTTTTTAATAAGAACAGAATATACGTGCCATGTATGAGCTATGAAATACGAATTGTATGATTTCTGTGATTCCACATAGGAATTAAATGCACGTATGTCTGAATTTGAAAGTGGCAGTATGCAATACAAGATGGGTGGCAAGATTCATGCTAATAATTTACATTTTAATTTTTATTTACTTAGAATTATATTCTATAGCAAAAAGCACTATGAAAAAGTTGAGACACACGGCAAAGGCAAAAGCTTTACATTATATTACCCTAAATGGCACTTCCCTCCTCCCCCAGCCCCATTTTCAGTTTGCTCTGGGCGCACAAACTGTGCAGCCGACCCTACAGCCGGACGCCAACGCCGGCGCCTCCGCGGTGGTGTCGCGAAGGGCAACAGGACGTGTGGGTCAAGGCCGAATGCGCAGGAGAGCGTCCGCCGGCGAGGGGCGCGGGGGACCCCCAAGGAGGCAGGGACGATCTGGGGCCCGACCTCCAAGCCCGGGGAGCGGTCCGGCCACGCCGGCCCCCGGGCAGAAGCCCACACCTGACCGGTTTCGGCGCCCACGGGTCTGGGGGTGCAGGAGGGGCGAGAGCCCGGGACCCGGAGGGACCGCGGGCCCAGCGCTCCGGCCTGGCACCTCCAGCCGCTGCCGGCGCCTCGAAGTACGCATGCGTGCCAGGCCGCGCCGCCGAGACGCCGAGCGGCCCTCGAGCCCGCGCGCACCCCGCCCTCCCCGGTCTGGCCGCGCGCTCGGGAAGCGCCTTCCCGCGAGGCCGGGCCGGTCCTCCAGAGCACCGAGAGCGCCGGCCAGAGCGGCGACGAGCCTGCCCGGCCGCAGCGGCGTCCGACGACGCGCCGGAACCGACGGCGCACCTGCGCCCGGGCGCTCGGCGGCGGCGGCGGCTTTGCACGTCATCGCGGGCGCGACGGCCCGGGGGACTGTCTGGGGTCGGCTTTCGGGAAGGTGCCGCGGCGGGACCGGCCGGGAAGATGCCAGTGGCGGTGATGGCGGAAAGTGCCTTTAGTTTCAAAAAGTTGCTGGATCAGTGCGAGAACCAGGAGCTCGAGGTAGCCGTTCGCGTCGCGCTGGGAGGAACCGCGGGGTCCTCGGCGGCCCCGGGGCGTGGCGGTCTCCGGGGTAACGGGGCCCGCGGGGCGGCGGCGCGGGGGGCGCGCGGGACGCCGGGGCGTGCTCCGAAGGCTGCGGCCGGTCCCCGTCTCCCCGGACTCGCGGGAGCTCTGTTGTTTGTCTTCGGCTGGTGCGCCCGAAAACCCTGCGTCTTCGCCCCTGACCTCCCGCTCTGTTTCCTGCGTTAATTAACCGAGGCGTCTCTCCTCCCCGTGTGGTGGGAGGCGAGGGGGTGTGGCTTCTATTAAGGACACTTGTCCGGGCGTGCACCCAGACCCAAGGAGAGGCAACGTTTGATTCACTCAGAAAGTCCTTCGTCTCATAATGTCACCCAAGTTTACCGTTCTGTCTTCACCAACACTGTTGGAAGTTCTGTCCTACAGCTGTAAAGTTAACTGAGGGTTTTTTCCCTTAGGCACTGAAAAAGCATGTATAACATTAGGTTAAGAAGTAATTAACCAAAGGAGACAACAGCCAGAAGCAGCGACTCACTAACAGACACGTAATAGATGTTTGCTGAATGCATTAACTTTGATTGAAATGTCTGTGTAACACTCGGCTGTCATTTCTTGTTTATCACGCGTTACTTAGCCATTCATTGGATACAACGGGTGGAATCCTAGTGCTTCAGGAACCTGTTGGAAACGTTTGTTTCTTTTAAGAGTCACGCCACTTAAGAATTGGGGAACTGGGAAAGGGATCCCATTTCGAGATCCTTGTGCATGTAAGACACAGAGGCCCAGAAGGAGGTAGATCACAGCTGACGGCAGATCTAAACTTAACACTGGTTTTTGATGTCCAGTGTCTTCTCTAAAGCTCTTTCTATGTCTGTAGTACTAAGTATTATAAAATAGGCTTACTCTTTAGATTACTGTTAAGAAAATAGTTTTTGCAAAAAATATACGTATAAATAAGAGTTTCTGTTTGTGGCTTCGTAGGCTCCGGGAGGAGTCGCCACGCCCCCAGTGTACGGCCAGCTGCTGGCGCTGTACCTGCTCCATAGTGACATGTAAGTACCTCGTGCCTGCGGCCGCGAGCAGCCGCGTCGCGGGGCTCAGAGCTTGTTCTCGCCCGGAGCAGGGCCATCGGAGCGCGAGGCCCAAGGAGCTTTATCTTTTACTGCGATACTTGACGCACTCACTTCATGTAATGAATCATGACTTAAACTACGATTAGGCCAGGTCGTTTTAAAATAAACATGTTTTACAAATACATATATTCTCTAAAAATCATTCTCATTCGTTATGAGGAGCCACAGGGTCCGTAAATTCCTTTAATTCTGTTGATGTTTTTGTCTTTCATAAAACTTTCTTAAGATCTCTGCTTACGTCATTTCGCATGTCGTCAGTAGACCAAGAGAAGTTGAAAGGGGAGATCGAGAAAGCCAAGAGGTGGCCTTCTGTAGTTATTCCTGATTCGTGTTCATTGAGGAAACGGCAGGAACCATAGCCGACAGGAGTTCCTGCTAGTTCTGCAAGTCGGGGATGGTTCCTACTCAGTGTTGTTTTACGTTCTATTAAAGCTGGCTTCGTTTCTTTTAAAAACTCACCTGAGATTTCTATTATGCATGTACCGTGTGAACTGTCAGTTTTGTTTTTGTTTTTTGGGGTTTTTTTTAAATTTTTTTTATAGTTTATTCATTTTTGAGAGAGAGACAGAGCAGGAGTGGGAGGAGGTCAGAAAGGGAGAGAGGGAGACACAGAATCTGAAGCAGCTCCAGGCTCTGAGCTGTCAGCACAGACCCTGACGTGGGGCTCGAACCCACAAACTGCAAGATCACGACCCAAGCCAGAGTTGGACTCAACTGACTGAGCCACCCAGGCGCCCCCAGTTTCATTTTTGTAATCCCATCATCGTACGTTGGTCGTGGTCCAGGCTTCCACGCTCTTACACACCGCCTTGACGTTTTGGTGGCTCCGCACCCGCTGGGCGGAGGAGGGCTCGTGGTGGCACCGCGTCCCACACGATGTCAGGAAGTGCCGGAGCCTTGGGAGTACGGAGACCAGTCGGTTTTCACGTACGCGTACGTCATTGACTTGAGTGTTCGTATGCGTAGTGTGCGTTGCCTTAGTTTAAGACCCAGATCATTCATAAAAAAGTCACCAAAAATGGCAAAATGTTACTTTGGCAAAAATATTTTATGTCATTTTATTTGGAAACTTACTTTTACTTCCCTTGGACAAATTTATATAAAACTAAATTTCACTCTCTCTAATACAGAGAATTTTAAAATATATTTCTGTGTGTTTGCAGCGAGATCAAGAATATTCAACATTTATTGAGATAATTTGTTTTAATTGTTTATTCTTTCCTGGGGGGATGTAAATCAGGAACAATGCAAGATATCTTTGGAAAAGGATACCGCCTGCTATAAAATCGGTAAGTGTGCTTCAGTATACGGTGCTCTGAATGCGGTAACGTTCATTTAAATGGCAGCCTTTTAAAGTTGTTAAAGTTTCTGTTTTCTTTCCTGTGTGGTTCAAGAAATAGTTTCTAAACTGGTATTAAAGTGTACGAGCAGATCTACAAATTCCTCTAATCAGAAATTTTAGTTTCCCTTGGCCGGTGTAGGGATCTGCCCTCAGCTTCCGACCCCACTCACTGAGACACTTCTTAGAAGTGTCACTTTGCCTGGCAGACAGCCGCGACATTTTAGGTGAAGGTTTGGTTCGAATCTTGTTTTGCTTTTCTAACTGATTTATGCAGTTTCCTATAATGGTTTTTACTTTGAAATCGGTGTTGTTTACAAGAACATCTAAAAACGATTTTCACAGCATTGAAATATTTTGCTAATTAGCAGTTTAGAGTTCTTAGTTTCAACGGGAAGTTAGATGAAGTCGCCTCTTAAAAGTTTCTTCCAAAAAGGAATGAAAGACATTTTTAATTTCATGGGATTCAGTATTTCCAGTATGAATGTGAACCGAGTTTTTTATAAACAGTCACAGAATATGACCAAGAATTCACTTGAATTCTTTTATCCATTATTTTCAGCAGCAATTTATTTTAGTATTTTTACTCTCTTTCTTCTCCAGACATTCTGTTGAGTAAGATTGGAATGTTTGTCCAGCTTCATTGACTTAAAATAAAAAACTATAAGTGAAACTGACGGTTTTAGTGATGTTGGTGGGAATTTGGTCCTGGGAGAGGCCACAGTGTATGACATCTTAGATGGACAGTCTTTATTACTAGCGATTTTGCTATTACTTCTATCCAAAAAATATGTATATATATATATTTTACATGTATGCATATATGAATATTTTCTATTATGTATATTATATATGTGTATCTATGCAATAACAAATAACGTCTTTGGAAATAATGTTTGTGACAATTCCCAGACTTAATTCTGAAATATTTTCAGATTATTTCATGCTTTGATTTCCGGTCATAATAAAAACTTATATAAACCACACAGATAAATTTTGCGTTACCGTCACAGCATTTAAACTCCTTTCTGACAGTGTGGTTGGGCTGAAGGAATAATTGTACCTCTTCAAAGGAACGTTGACTCACGTTGTAAGACGCGGTTGCCGGTTGGTCCGCAGAGCGAACCTTCTCAAGGGCGGCGGTGTCTGTTGCAGGCGAACCCTGAACTCGGGGGGATCTGGGCCGTGGGCCAGAGGATCTGGCAGAGGGACTTCCCGGGCATCTACACGACCATCAGCGCGCACCAGTGGTCCGAGACGGTGCAGCCCATCATGGAGGCGCTCAGAGGTAGTGTTTCTCTGTGGCTAAGAATTAAATGAGGCCTGTTCTCTAAGTGCCGGGGTGTTGGAGTAAGTCCGTTGTTTAAAAAACAGATGCTGCTTTTTTGAAAAATAGAGCTTTTCTGCGAGTGAATGGGCCAGCTTTCAAAATCCTGCCGCAGGGACTTGCGTCCCCCTCTGGTCTTGCTGGCGAGCGTCGGCAGCCGGGCTTCACTCCCTGCCTCTTTAGTTTAATTCTAGATTGAACTGCTTTTGTCAGCAGCCGGCTTTTTGCTGCTGACATGAAATCTTGGAAGACCCCCAGAAGCCCACGCTCTGGGGCGGTTAGGACGTCAAACCCGGTATTTGAAAGTAGAGACTGTTCTGGAGTCTGTCGACTCAGCCCTTGGTGGGGGTTGTCCTCAGCTTCCGGATCGGTGACGCGGCCGTTCAGTGCGCAGATGCTCGTGGGTTTTAATTGCTTGAAGGGCTGCGAGCCGGTGTGACGTGGCGCCGAGCCCCCCGGAAACCGGACCCCGCCTCTCTGTTCCCCCGCCCCGGCTGGGCTCCCGGGCCTCCTGGGCCGCGCTTTTACAGACTCGCCCAGCGGTCTCTCTCGCCGTGGTTCAGTGCTTGCTTCTCACGGCCCCCTGTTCCGGGGCTGGCTCCTGCCTCCCCCGGCCTCCCTGCTCCGGAGACGCCCGGGGGCGAGGTGCTGGAGGGGCCGACTGCCGTCCCTCCGGCCAGGGCGCCAGCCCCCCGGGGGAGCAGGGGTGGAGGTTGCTTCTGAGATGTAGCTCCCTTCTTGTCGCGGCGGAGCTGTATCAGCGTCAGACCGCACAAGGTCAGGGACACCGCAGGAGGCGCTCCGGCGCCGCCCGTGGCTCGCTCTCACGGAGTGCCTGTGGCCTTCAGGAGGGAAGGCTCTCCCATCTCTGACATCTCTGACTCGGGTTCGAGGCGGACGTGAGGTCAGGTGCAGAGCGGCCAGCTGGTGGGAAGACGGAAGGAGGGACTGAAGGTCCCGGGGGAGGTGGGGAGCGCGGACAGGCTCAGGGCAGGCGCAGTGAGAGGTGGAGGAATGCGATGGAATGTTGGCGGGTTTTTTTGTTTGTTGTTTCAATTTTTTTAAATGTTTTTTATTTATTTTTTGATAGAGACAGTGCGAATAGGGGAGGGTCAGAGAGAGAGGGAGATACAGGATCCGAAGCAGGCTCCAGGCTCTGAGCTAGCTGTCAGCACAGAGCCCATCACGGGGTTCGAACCCACGAACCGTGAGATCATGACCTGAGCCGAAACCGGACACTTAACCGACTGATCCACCCAGGCGCCCATTGGCGGTTTTTAATAAATGTGGGAGAACAAAGCCAAAGGCCAGGTCGCTGTGGTAGCGTCAGCAAGCGTGTATTTAGCACACACTGTGTGGGGGGCCCTTTGGGGGCAGATACCCAGATAAGAGAGGCAGCCCTCCTCCTGTAGGGAAGTCAGGGCACAATCCAGGGGATGTGAGCGCGGGCCGGAGGTGTGAACAGTGCTGTGAATTTAGAGAAGAGCGGAGATGGCAGTGACCTTGAGTCCTGCGGGAAGAGTTTGTAAACAGACTTGGAGTCATAGGGAGCGGACACTGCACGACACTGAGCCCAGAGCCCGAGACACGACTGAAGGCGTGAGGCCCCCGTGCAGCC
Organism: Mungos mungo; assembly: GCA_004023785.1. Classification (NCBI taxonomy): domain Eukaryota; kingdom Metazoa; phylum Chordata; class Mammalia; order Carnivora; family Herpestidae; genus Mungos; species Mungos mungo. The sequence continues at coordinate 72,111 of PISW01006853.1, forward strand.
GGGAGCGAAGTGGAAGCGGGGCTGTCTGCGCGGCGGGGTGCAGTCGGGCGGCGTCCCGGGGACGGAGAGGCTGTCTCTGTCGAAATGCGCGCGTGCACCGGCCTGTCCGCAGTGGACCCCAAGGTCCAGGGCGTGTGTGAGCCCACCGCCCGCCAGGTGGGGGAGCTCCCGGGTCCCCGAGGGAGCGCACCTCCTACCATTCCCGCGTCCGCCCTTTCCTGAGACTTGTATGGACGCTGAAGCCTGGGGCGGTGCCAGCCGGCATCTCCAGGGGGTTTGTTGCTGGAATTTTTAGAACCCCCCCCCCCCCCCCCCCCCCTTAGGCTCAGTCATTCAGGACTGAATCCTGGGATTTGACCCAAATGAAGAGTTTAGAGCAGTCTTGGAAGTTAGGAAGTGTCAAAGAACAAAAATTCAGCTGAGTAAAACTGAAGACCTAATGGGTGTCACTATGCCGACCGTGAATCGGGCCGCGCTTCCTCACCTAGAAAGTGGGGCCCCAGGAGCTGTGCTCACTGGCGGGAAGGGACTGGGCAGGGACGGTAACAGCAAAAGGAGAGGGAGGATTGTTTCCATCCGGCCACCTTCCCTTGAGGGGGAGCAGGGAGCCTTGGTCCCTGTGACAGATGAACTCGTGCCCGCGCATCAGAAAGCCCCTGACCGACGGGCTGAGACGGTGTGGCTAGTGCTGGAGGCTGAAAGTCCCGGTTTGTTGACTCGGCACACAGGGCCGTGGTTTCCGCTGGGACAGAAGGAGGCGGTGGTACAAGGTTTGTCCACAGTCCCCAGGTGTGACCCTGTGTGAGACACCCTCCAGGGAAGGACAGCCAGTTACTGAAGTCGGTCATTTCTGCTCATCCTTCCCAGTCTGAGTGTCTAAGTTTCCGAGTGGGATTAAAAAAAACTTTAAAAAATTACATACCAAGTACATAAACACATTGAAGTGAAGTTTTACATTCATTAACTTCCGTCCCTCGTGGTGACTGTCACTGTCCTGAGAGAGACTTGCTGTCTGAGGGGAAGCCCGAGGCGCTGGCGCTTCCTCCGCGGGGCCGGGCCGTCTGACGCCAGGCGCGTGTATCTGGAAGCATAGGAGTCTTTGGGCTGATGTTATACAACTAGACAGCGACGGGGTCGTAACTTAGTTGCTACAAACGCCAGCCCTCTCGGCTCACTGTGTGCCCCCCCTTCCCGCAGATGCCACCCGGCGACGGGCCTTCGCCCTGGTCTCCCAAGCCTACACCTCCATCATCGCCGACGACTTCGCAGCCTTCGTGGGGCTCCCGGTGGAGGAGGCCGTGAAAGGTACTAGGGCCTGCTGCTTACGGTCGGCACGGGCCGGCGTGAGGTCACGGGGCGGCGGGCATGCTTTTGGCATTTAGGCGGTGTCTACCCTCCAGAAAGGGGATCTGGAAGCTGCCCGGCCCCGCGGCTGCAGCAGGGGTGTGGGCAGGGGTGCAGGCAGGGGCGCAGGCAGGGAGCACCCTGGAGTCCAGCCCCCAGGGGCCCTGCGGCCGCAGCAGGGGCGCAGGCATCGAGCAGCCCGGAGTCCAGCCCCCAGGAGCCCCGCGGCGGCGCGGCCCGAGGGTCCACATGGGTGCGGGGAGGCTCTGCGTGGTCTCTGTCACCGCCTGATGGTTCGAGAAACAGCTCCTAGAAGTTTGTAGAGGTTTTTGGGTTTCTGGGTGTGGATAAGAGAGTTTGTATTCATACTTACTCTTAACGCACTTTTTGCCAAAGGTAGTTAGTGAGGCCTGAAGACGCAGCTTTGCCGTTGTCACAAAGTTGACCCTTGGCCGTGTCTGTGAGGCGCACCATCCTTGCCTGTGACCGCTCTGGCGCTTATCGGAGGCCACGTTTTATCCTGGTTCCCAAGGCCTGATCCCCCAATGTTTTCCACTTTAAGTTCTAAGAGTTTTGATCCAAACCTGGGTTCACGGTGGGCCTGTGAACTGGTGGAGAGTCCTCCCAGGCCGACGCCCGGGAGGGGAAGCTGGGAGCCCAGTGCACCAAGGGGGGGGTGGGGGCTGGTGGGACCCGGTTACTGAAGCCGCTGCCACAGGGTGTGGAGGGAGGAGCCTGACACCGCCCTGCGTCCGCGTGGGTCACAGCAGGTCTTCGAAACTTCCACGAGAGGCAGAAAGGAGCGTTGCTTCAGTGCGCGGGCGGGTAGCGCCAGGCCAGTGACTCGCTGTGCCGGGGTTCTGAGCTCACCTCGGTAATGGCTGTGAGTGATTGCTTTTCCCCTGAAAATCAACATGCGGGTATTTGTATTCTTTTACGGGACTAGTTTTAATTGCTCTCCTGACGCACATTTAGAAAGCCCGCCTCCTCCCTCGGCGGATTGTAGAATGTCCTTGCACCCGTAGCGTGGTTTTCCCGTGGTTGAGTTTTGAGTCTCCGGCCCGAACAGGAACTCCGTGGAGACCCCAGCTAGTTCCCGAATTTCCCAGGCCACACCCTGAGCCCCGTAGAAGGCAGCTGATGAAAGCTCTGGGGTAAATCATACTGTTAGTTCCTCGTGGAC
>PISW01006853.1:74737-94172 GCA_004023785.1 Mungos mungo
GCACGCAGGGCCGTGGGTGGTCCTGCCCTCAGTCATGGCGCGAGGCCCCCGCCATGACGCCCACTGTACAGAAGACAGGCCCCTGCTCAGGGCCGTGTCAGTCGGATAGAGTGGCGTGAGGTTGGGCACAGGTTTTAGAGTGTCTCAAAAGCAAGTTCACCCAGAGTGCCATCTGGACCGCACTCATCTCGCAGAGACACATTACAGGGTACACTGCACCCTCAGACCTTCCGCAACGTCACGGACAGACGGTGTGAAAATTAAGGGTCTCCTGGCTGCTGCTTCATGTGTGTCCACTGCGTGTTCCAGGTATCCTAGAACAAGGATGGCAAGCCGACTCCGCCACGAGGATGGTCATGCCCAAAAAGCCAGGTACGTGGGCGCCTCGTGGGTGCGGCTCGCGCCCCAGGCACTGGACTCAGTGACGTGGCAGCGGGCTCTGCACTGGCAGAGTGAAGGCGGCGCGGGTTCTGTGCAGACACGAGTGACAGACGCTGTGGTGGCAGGGTCTTCACGACCACCCAGTTTAACCTGGGTTTTTGAAAGTGTATTTCTTGTGTAAAAGACTGTTTTGTGTGGGCTTTTCACAATCCTTACTACAGCCTAATTTGCACTAGCGTTAACCTCCCGTCCTTTCATTTATGGGGCCATTCCTTTCTTCTTTTTAATTTTTTTAATGTTTGTTTATTTTTGAGAGAGAGGACACGAGCAGGGGAGGGGCAGAGAGAGGGAGACCTGGAATCTGAAGCAGCGCCAGGCTCAGAGCTGTCAGCACAGAGCCCGACACGGGGCTCGAACTCACGAACTGTGAGGTCATGACCTGAGCCGAAGTCAACGCTTAACTGACTGAGCCCCCCGGCTCCTTCTAACTGTGTTTAGCCTTAACATCTAAACTGTTTTACTCAATATTCCCCTTTGTCCTTGGCTGTGGACCTGCACGCTCTGCTCCGGTGCAGCACTTTCAGTGGCTTTTACGCTCACAGCAGTGAGCTCTCCGGCTCGCTGAGGCCCCCGTTACTTGAGCCGGCCCCGCCCCGTCCCGTCTGAGCGCGCAGCCCTGCTCGGTCCCGCGTGGAGGCCGCTCTTCCGCTCAGCACGACTGGCTTTTACTGCTCAGTCTTTGGAGCTGGGCTTCCGGCCCCATCCCTATGCCCTTCTCCTTCAACCCAGAGTTCCTTCCGCCGGCTCTGAGTTCCTGCTGTGTAGACGTTGTTGACCCGGCAGCAAATTTCAGTGGGCTTCCCCCCGTGAAGGTACAGGAAGGGGTGAGACACGGGCCCAGCGAGTCTTCGTGCTGGGGAACTGCTGTGATCAGAAGACTCCTGTGGTGACGTGGAGCGGGGTCGTGAGCGCTGTTAGAGAAGCGTTAAGTGGCCGTGAGCGCCATCGCGCGCGTCAGAAATGACGTGTTCCTGTGAGAGTGCTTACGGTGCCTCGTGTAAGTTCGACTGTTAATTTTAGTTGCAGGGGCCCTGGACGTGTCCTTCAGCCGGTTTGCTCCCCCCTCAGGTATGTGTTTTTATGCTCATTCAAAACGTGTCTCGTTGTTCCTAACTTCTTTTCTGTCGCCTGTATCTGGGTGGTTGTAACCTTGTAAACGAAGAGATTAAATTCTGTACTTGCTGTTTATAATCACCTGTTTGGCTACAAGAGACGCCAGGTGGGCACGTCGGGCCACAGCGCCTCCGTGGCGTCGTGCAGGGCAGCCTGGGAGACCCACCCCTGCCCCAGCGCTTACTTGACGTTGTCTCTAGGCTGCCATGCGCCAGCCTAACAGCCGGAACCGACTGCTTGATCACGGGCTCTTTGTGGGGCTTTTCTGTCTGCTGACGACGGAATGTTCTAGAGCAGTGCCCGGCACACGGGAAGCCCTTGCTAACCGTTCACCCAGCTTTGTGTCACATGCGTGGGTGTCTTTCCAAGAAGAGCTGTGTTCTCTTAAGAGAGGTGTGCGTGTTAGCGTGGGAAGTCCAGCTCCGCCACACGTGCCTTTACCCCCGGTGTAGGGAAACTCCTCCTTAGAATGGAGACTTCTTGCCTTATTTTCAGAAATGTCTGAAGTCAGTAAGAAAGTTTCCTTATTGTTAAATTACGGTGTTGGAGGCCGTGGGTGGTGGGACTAAGGCATTGTTCCTCGGTGTCTGACCGTGTCTCTCTCTCTCTCCCCCTCCCCCCTCCCTCTCTCCCTCCCCCTCCCCCCCATGCGCAGAGCCCGCCCCAGTCCCACCGATCCCCAACGAGCAGCAGTTAGCCAGACTGACCGATTACGTGGCTTTCCTCGAAAACTGATGTGTCCTGAGTTCAAGACCTTTCAGAATCCTCTATGCTGACAAATAGAGAAACGTAAAGTTTTTATTTTCAATTTATTGGCTGGATTAGCACCTCGGCATTCCTTACGGAGTATGTGATAAAATACATATATAAAGTATATATTATATATTTTGTTCTTAAACATTATGCTGAATGGTTGTTGAAACAATTCTCATTTCGTAACATTTGGCAATTCGGATGGAGCCCGTCAGTATTACGCAGTTTGTATTTCCTGCTGACTCCTAAAACACCGCTGTCTGGCTTCCCGTGGGATGGGGCTTGTCAGCTAGCTGTGTGTCCCTGCGAGGCCCCCAGCACGGCCCCGCCCACCGAGGACAGTCACAGCGTCTCACGTCTCACGTGGGATGAAGCGCTGTCCCCAGCGGCAGTGACTGAGCTGCTGGGGGTTCCTTCCCGACCCCCCTTGTTGGAGAACGTGCTCCCCGTCCCCTCCCGAGGGTGCTCGCCCCAAATGCTGAGCGCAGCCAGGAGGGTGGACCAGAGTGTGGGCCTCCTGGGGGGTGGGCACGCCCCTGCCGGCGCGGCTGTGTGCGGCCTTGAGCAGCGCGAGCGGAATGCTCCTTTTTCGGGAAGGGGGACGCGGGGGACGGTACGTTGGCAGAGCAGTGATCACGACCAGCGATCCGTTTGGCAGCTGCCGGTCACTCTTACTTGCCCTTTGCTTCCTGTTTTGCCTTTTGGAGAAAAATACTGACCGAGTCTCAGTTTTTGTGTGATGGCCTCTGAGTACCTGGAGGCGTTCATTGTACCTTCAGACTAAACACCCCCCCCCCCGCTTCATTTATTCTGCATTTGTTCAATAAATATTTAATTGAATTCAGCCGTGTCATCTGAGATAGTTTCTAGAAACTTCACTTTTCTGGTCTTTCTGTGGATACGTTCTAGTTTGTCGCTGTCTCCCAAGGTAGGAATTTCTTGGTTAAGTACAAATACAGTGTTGAGTACGTTGAGTGCGTGATTCACGTTTTCACTCACTGTAAATCCGTTTTTCAGTTATTGCTCACATTTATGGAAATACCTTTTAAGTTAACATTTTATGTAACTCAGACGTGTAAGTCGTGTTAAAACCGCCTGGTCTTACCGCGGAGGAAATGGAAACTCCAGAAGCAGGAGGGTCAGTGGCTGCAGAGTAGGGACGCCGGGGTTTGAACTTGCAGCTGTCAAGTGCATGTCGTCTCCGTGGGCCTCACTCTCAACAGGCTGGAGTCAGCCGCGTGCTCGTTGGCCGGGGACCCGCCGAGCAGGCGGCAGCGCGCAGGAACCCGCTCCTCGCCAGAGCGAACCCTCAGGGGCGGAGGGCTTTGTGCTGTGGCCCGGGGGGTGAGAAGGGCTCGACGGACGCACGTGTGCGCACGCGCGCTCTCATTTCGTACATGCGCAGTCACGTTTCGAAAAGACCATCGGAGGATAAACTAAAAACTAGTAAAAATGGCTCCTGAAGGGGAAGAGGAGGTCTGTGGACTTCATGTCACGAAACTAATTATTTCAAGAGACTCAGTCCCAAGGTTTTGAGTCTGCGTCGTCATTGAACCCCACACTCCGGACACGGAGCCCTCAGACTGCGGAAGATGACATCATCACCATCGTGAAAAGTACATTTTAGGGTAAAACAACTTAGAAATTAGGTAATCTTGTTGGAACCTGGTAATCTTAAATTACAGGAAGAAACCTTAAATAATTGATTTTTCTTTCTACACAAAAAATAGTTCCTGGCTCCGTCCAACTAAAAAGGCCTGGAATGAGCACAGCCCAGCCCCAGCGAGAACCAGTGACGCCGAGATTGTGGTCTCTGAGCTCCAGTTTCTACGGGGCAGAAGCAGAACTTATTTTCAAAGTAGCTGCTAGTCTCTGGCCACAGTTGTTCAGCTTCCTCCCCAGGACAGGAGCTCCCAGATTCAGGGATGTTTTCAGAGTCTGATGGGCCTTTTTTAGAAGTCTGTGGAAGCCAACTTGAAGGAACTCCCACCGGCTAAACAGACAAATTGAGCACGAAAACCTTGTGTGTGTGTTTATGTTTTTAATCCCAAGTTCATAACCCTAGGACTAAGATCACCTCGTCATTGCACGTGCCTGATCTCCTCTCCCATCTTCAGAATCCTGAACTGATGCCCTAGTGATACCCAAAGTCACAGAATTGAACCAGCAAAGTAATCAAACGCACGATGGTGGAAAACTCGTTATAGAAGGATTCCGTCCAGTAAGTGCAGGTAGAACTCGAAAGCCAGTACTTGGAGTACTTTTCCTAAAGGGTCTAGGAAAGACGCACCGAAGGCTGCTGAGACCCCGAGGCTGAGAACGTGACACGGAGCACAAACCAGGCCAGCGCGCCCTGGCCCATCCCTGTGCCCCGGCTACTGGCCGCGGCGCCCGCTTTCCCTCCCCTGAGTGCCCACCCCTGGGGCCCTGGGGCCCTGGGGCCCACGCAGACCTGGGTGGGGGAGTGAGCCTCCACAGCAGGGAGGCTGAGTGGACCCCGTGAGCACACTGCCCTCCGTGGGGGAAGGTGGCTCCAGGGCTCCGTCTATGCCTGGTTCCCAGAAAAGAGACCCCAGCGAGGCCCCATGGTGACCAGTCTGCGGTGGCGCCGGCAGCTGGTCCTCCTCCCTTGTCTCTGGCTTCCCAGTTCCCCGCTCTGCGTCCTGGGTCGAGAGACGTGGCCTGTGGACCTGTAACTTGGAGGCACCTCAGTCCCTCCGTTCTCAGCGTCGCTAACAGGGTGCCAGGGAGCTAGCCCGGACGGCACAGTACATCCTCGACCATGAAGCCTGTGGTCAGAACAGACCCCTCCCGGAACGAGCTGGAATCTAATCACGGCTGTGCACTCCACTGCCCTCCATGAAACGTGGGTACCAGGTGAACTAGTTAAACACCCCACCAAGAAGCAATCAGCCAGATCTAGAAGGTAGGGGATCTAACAGGACAAAGAAGTGAGTTTCCTTAAGACATAAGTGACCTGGAAGGGGAGGGCGGTAGATTCAGCAGCGAGCACGATTTCTGTCCCGCGTTCCGCCCGCGCTGGCGAGCGGGGACGCGGACTCCGGCTGGGCCGAGAACCGTGGGCAGGTGGCCGCGTGTGAAGAAACCTGCCCAAGGGCATCACAGAGTTCCTGAAGGTGTGAGGCTGGAGGGCTGGGCTTTGAGCGAGCAGGGACCCTCCAAGGGCCATTCAGAGCCGCCTCTGGGGCCGTTTGCTGGTCGGGGCAGGGGCCCTGCTAGGGGGTTCCAGCCCGGGGGGGTGGGCGTTGGAGAAGGCACTCTCTCAATTTCTCATGTGGCCTCACACATGCGCAGGTGTCAGGGAGTAGGCTGCACGTCCTTGGGGACCATTATTCTTACCAGCACGGAGATCGGTCCAGTACACAGAGGAGTACGGAGTTCTGAGTCCATGATCTAAATCTACAATGACCTATGATCAAACGTTGACAACTGAGAGAGAGTCACCAGCCCTGCCAGACATTCAAACATAATCCAGGGGCGCCCTGGGGCTCGGTTGGTTAAGCGTCCGACCCTTGACTTCGGCTCGGGGCATGATCTCACGGTTGGGGAGATTGGGCCCCGGGTCAGGCCCTGCGCTCACGGCCCAGAGCCTGCTTGGGATTCGCTCCTTCTGTGACCCTCATGTACGCACGCACACTCTCTCAAAATAAACTTCAACAATATTAAAAAATAAAACCATCTAAAGCCTTGTACTAAAACAGCACAGCAGTGGAGCCTGAATAGTATGGGGCCGAGCGGAATAAACTATAGAGACAAGAAACCGGCCACGTAAACGTACTCTACAGAAATAAATGTGCAGAAACGTGCTATGTGGTAAAGACGGCGTCTCAGATCACCAATAGAAAGGTGGGTTTTTTTATGTTTTTTATTTATTTTTGAGAGACAGAGACAGTGTGAGCAGGGAGAGTCAGAGACAGAGGGAGACACAATCTGAAGCGGGTTCCAGGCTCTGAGCTGTCAGCACAGAGCCCGACGTGGGGCTCAAACCCACGAACCGTGAGATCATGACCTGAGCCGAAGCCGGCGCTTAACTGACTGAGCTAGGAGCCCCTAAAGGTGGACTTGTAAAAAATATTTTTACTTTTGAGAGAGAGAGAATGAGTGGGGAAGGGGCAGAGAACCCGACGTAGGGCTCAAACTCAGGAGCCGTGAAATCATGACCTGAGCTGAGTCAGGCACTTAGCGACTGAGCCCCCCAGGCGCCCAAGGTGGACTTTTTAATAAGTGTCTCTTGGAAAAATGGTTAGCCGTTTAGAAAAATAAATCCATTAGAATAAATTCCATATCGATCAGGATCTTAAGGTAAAAGAGTGAAGCCTGCCATCATGAGAGGAAGACCGGGTGGGTTCCTTTGTGACTCGGGCGCAGGGAATGGCTTTGTGTCTCAGAATTCTGACTTGTTAAGAGGATCAATTTGACAACTTAAAAGTGTTGCAAATTACAAAGATATTTGGACAGAAGCAGAAACCGAACGTGGGTACAGAGAACAGATGGGGGGGAGGACATGTGGGTCGGCTGAGGGTCAAAGGGGTGGAAACTTGCGGTTATAAGTAAGTCCCTCAGGTGAAGAGGACGGCGCGGCTCGGAGAAGAGTCGATAATGCGGTGATGACGTGGGGACAGGTGAGCCCCGAGGAAGGTACAGAACGGTCGGGTTGTGCCTCTGACACCAATAAAACTTTGCCAACTGTACCTCAACTAAAAATTTCTAAAAAGACATCTGACAACTGACAAAATACTTACTTCAGGAAGGGCTGGTGATACTCCTGCCATATAAAGAATTCCTAAAAATTGAGGGAATAATAAACCAAAAGCCTTAGAAAACAACAGCAAAAGATGTATATTCCTCATATATAAGGAATTCTTAAAAACTGAGGGAATTAAAAACCAAAAACAATAGAAAAAAGCAACAAAAGACATGAACAGGCAATTCACAAAAACTTACAAAGATTTTTAAACTTTTTTTTCAATGTGGCTTTTTAAACATGGAAACGTAAAATAACACTGGGAACCATCAATCCTCAAACCCCGAGAGTGAAGCAGTGCATTCAGTTGCCAGCCTCGAGAGATGGATGCTCTCGGCTTTGCTGGTGGGACTGAAGTTGGAAGGACCCCTGCGGAGGGGCTTGGGCAGCACCTCAGAGCTACACACGCGTGTGTAGATTCAACCCCGCAACAAGAGAATGTATACAAGGTTATTTATGGCCTTAGTCCGGATTGGCAAATACTGGGAATCGCCCAGATGCCTCCACACAAGGTGGTGGCCGAGACAGGACGGCACGTCCAGGTAAGGGATTACCGAGCGTCTGCAATGAAGGGTGATGCGCAGCGACGTCCAGGGTCCGTCGTGGAGGGAGGAGCAGCAAAAATGCCTGCAGATGCCTAGACTCCGCTCTTTTTTATGTGTGAGAAAAGAAAACAGACATGTATTTGCTCATTAGTGGGGAAGAAGCCCAGGAAAGAAAATCAAAATAATAGGGAACAGGAGGAATGAGGTGGAGAAGATAGAAAGAATCGGGAGGCCGGGGGATAGATACCGTTTCCCTTTTGGGCAGCTCTGACTTCTCGGATTATGTGAATGTTTCAGGTACTCAAAGAAGAAGTAAATGATCGGGGGAAGGGGGAACGAACCAAACTTGTTTATTTTAAATAAATTACGTGACTGACCGGATGGGAGGGGGTGTGAATGAAGTAAGTTTTGAACAGTCCCGTTTAGACTGTACGTCCCAAGGTTAAAGACAAAAGTAACTTTGAACACACCCTGGACTCCAGTTACTGAGTTTCTTTTTTGCAAAAAGGAAAGGCTAGCAATTCTGAGACCATCTCGTGTGTTCTAGGATCGAACACATGGTAAACGTAGTAGAAAATACGCGTCCCTGTCCGAGGAAGAGGAGGCACCATCCCGCACACACCTCGGTTTACTGCACGTCACAGGTGGTGGGGTTCGTTTTTTACAAATTGGAGGTTTGTGGCTGAAGAAAACGTCCCAGATCAAAGGAGACTAAGGCATAGCAATTCGAATCTGTGCTGTAATTAATAAAAGTAGATTATGAAGCACAACTGGAAACTGATGAGATCTGAATAAACTCTAGATGGCGTCAGAGGTTGGCCAACTGCAGCCCATTGGCCAGGACTAGGCTGCTGCCCATTTTTGTAAATAGAGTTTTATTGGAACACGGCCACGCCCACGTGCCCTGTATGGTCTACAGCTTTCACACCACAGAGCAAAATTGAGTAGTTGTGACAGAGACATCCTGCAAAGGCTGGTATTTCCTGTCTGACCCTGTACAGAAAACATCCCAACTCTATTAGATAGTTTTGTTTCAACAGTAATCTCCTATGTAGTATTTCCGACATATATGAGTACTTGTCGGAAACAAATATTAGAGCTACTTTTAGAAGATGATTTCATCAAGGAGAGAGCACCAGTTCTCAAAGTTGTTTTGCCTCCATACTGTTACTGTAGGCAATACATTCACTATGTACGTTTTTCAAGTTTTCTTTGTGAAGTTAATATTGCTACACTAGAGCTGTCTAAAAACAAAATGCCTCCAAACTTATGAACTGTTACTGCCCAGTATGTTAATCCTCAGTCATTGAAGTGTTCAAATAGGAAGAAAGATACAGATGGAATGTGGACTTTAAGTTACAAGTGCGTGTTAGGGGCACCTGGGGGCTCAGTCGGTTGAGCATCTGACTTCAGCTCAGGTCATGATCTCACGGTTCGTGAGTTTGAGCCCCGCATCGGGCCCTGTGCTGGAGGATGTGGAGTATTCACTGAGCCAGACCACAGCCGGTATGACGGGGCCTGAGAACAAAATGTGGTTGGATGTCCTCACCGCAACTCCAGGAGACCCATGTATGGGAGTTCGCTGTTCATCTAAGGTTATAAAGGACACGGCTTGTTCTCTCGCATCAACTCTGAGCGACAGTCTACATCTGGGAGACGGCCAGATGTTTTACAGCCCCGTACAATCAAAGTTGTCGTCTCTGGGAGAGCCCCGAGGTCACCCAGGCTCATGAGAGGTACTTCCCAGCAAGACAGCAGCAATCAACTTGTCATTTCTTGGGTGAGTGATCTTTAACGTGTCCTACGAGGAATGTTTGTGATGGGCGGGGCGGGGGGGGCGGGGAGAAGGGGAGAACATCCAAAATGAGAAGGAAAAAAGGGCCGGGAGGTGATGGCCGTCTTCAAATACTGGACTGTCGTGTGGATTGCTTCCAGAGGCAAAATCAGGTGGTTGGGAAAGGCTAGATTTGACTCAGCACAAAGGACTCTCTAACTGTCTAGACCGGCACTGTCCAATAGAGACAGGAGTTGAGTCACATATGTAACTTTAAATTTTCCAGTAGCGGCAATAAGAAAGTGAAAAGGGAAAGCAGATGAAATTAATTTTAACAACATGGCTTATTTAGCCCAATCCAAAGTATTATCAGTTCAACATGTCATCAGTATCAAAAATACCAATGAGCTGTTTTACATCCTTCCATGCTGTCTTGAACTCCCATGTGGATTTTACCCTTACGGCACGGCTCAGTTTGGACGAGCCTTCCCAGGGCGCCCTGGCCACGTGTGCCCCGCGCAGCTGACCGCAGGGGGCAGGGCTGCCTCAGACGGGGAGCGCCTGGCAGACACGGAAACCAGGTCAGATCGCCCCATCAAGGACGTGTGAAACGTCCACGCAGCGATTATGCAGGACGGGGCTGTGGTCTCCCCTGCCTCGTGTCCGTCTAACAGCGTCCGGCCCCCTTGCCCCCCTCCACCCAGATCATGGCTGTAAGGGCTGGCACGCCTTCTAGGAGAGATGAGCAGTTTTCCCGGAGTCTCCCAGCTTTTTACGTGCCTGGGGATTTTAAAAAGAGCCTTCATTCAAGCCCTGCATTGAGAAGCAGGGGAACCAGGCATCGAGGGACCCTTGGCTGGAGTAGCCCACGAGCCGGGGACTCGGTGCCTCCCTGCTGCGCCCGCCTTTCCTCCTACTTGCGAACCAACCGCTGGTAACACTGCAGTGTGAGGACAACGGTGGAGTTGTAACCCTGATTATTACTAATCCGATCCTCTTTGTTTCCTGTTTAGCAAAGTCGTAACATCATTCTGATTTTGTTGCTTCTCTAAGTAAAGGAAGCGTTCAGACCTTCAGACCACAGTGGAAAAGACAGTGCATGGGGCGCGTGGGGGCTGCATCGGTTAAGCGTCCGACTCTTGTTTTTAGCTCAAGTCATGATGTCATGGTTTGTGAGTTAGAGCCTCCCATCAGGCTCTGTGCTGACAGTGCGGAGCCTGCTTGGGGTTCTCTCTCTCCCTCTCTGCCCCTCCCCTGCTTGCGCTCGCTCGCTCTCTCTCTCTCTCTCTCTCTCTCTCAAAATAAATAAACTTAAAAAAAATAAAAGAAACTTCTGGGGCACTTGGGGGGCTCAGTCAGATAAGTGTCCAACTTCAGCTCAGGTCATGATCTCACGGTTCATGAATTCGAGTCCCACGTCAGTCTCTGTGCTGACAGCTCAGAGCCTGGAGCTGCTTCGCATTCTGTCTCCCTCTCTCTCTGCCCCTCCCCACTTGTGCTGTCTCCCTCTCCCTCTCTCTCTCTCTCTCTCTCTCTCTCTCTCTCTCTCTCTCTCTCTCTCTCTCTCTCTCAAAAATTAAATAAGTAAACGTTAAAAAAAAAGAAAAGAAAAGACAATGCAGTTATATCCAAATACCAGACAAGCTAACACCGATGTGGAAAGTTCCCTGATTTGAATGAAGGACAGTGTGTCCTGGATCCGTTGGGGCAGGAGTCCTTCGGATGCATCGTCTGGAAAAGTGTGGACTGTAAGCCGCCCTGCTGTGCACACCCAGCTGAGCAGAGTGTGCACCCTGGGTGTGAATCATCACCTCTCTCCCGGGTGGGGCTGTAGGAAAAGGTTTTGGTCTGAATAAAAGAGAATCCAGGCCATTTTCCACTCGGGAATCCCATGAGGGGGAGAGTCGCCAGACACCGGTTCTGATTTAATAACGTCCTCCTGATTGTGCGCCTGCGTCTGGTCTCTGAGCAGAGCACCTCGGGACAGCCAGCAACATGCTCCACGCCTCACAATCCAGATCGCGACAGACACCCACTCACAGGTGTCCCGTGTGAGTTCAATAACACACTTTAAAAAGTGGATTAGGCTGTTTGTGAGGTTGGCAGCAAATGATGTCAAAGGAGAATGTTCCAAGAAATTCCAAATCCATCTGGTGGCCTTAAGCCTGTTGGATGCCTTCCCTTAAAACCTAGATTTCTAGCAGACTGCCTCACAGGATTTCGAGCCCGTTTCCCCATAAACACAAAGACTGTGGATGGAAATATGGGAACGTGTCCTCAGCTGCTTTGGTTTTGCGGAGACACTTCAATGTGGACCGAATTCAAAAGATTAGGAGGATTTAGGTTTAAACACGATCTTACGTTATCCACATTATCTTGGCTAAACGTCTGTTTTGATGCGGTGTCTGATGTCTTTCATGTGACCAGAACTGCTGTTCTAGATACGGGAATCTGCACGGGGGAGGTTTGTCTTGACCCCCTCAAGCTGGCAGAGGCTCCGACCAGGAGGAGCAGACACGCAGGGTTAACGCTGGGTTTCCAAACCCTTTTGAGTTGAGCTGTCTACACTGGCAAGCGGCTTAGCCAGACATCTGTTTGACTCTTACCCTTCCCTGCCACTTGTGTTTTCTACTTGTTTGCGGTAGGTTCCTCCGGCTCCCTCGGTGGGGGGCCATCCTCACCACCCCGTTCTTGACTCTCAGGTCACTGTCACGCCTGGCTAGCGACACGGTCCTCACAGGGAAAGCAGCCTTCCTAACGGCTGGGGAGAGTGCCATTCGTCACTGGACATTTTTCATGAGAAGCTTTGTTTGCTTGGCTTTTGATTTTTTTCCACTGGTCCTTGAAATGCCAGGTCCTGTGGTCAGAAGAGTGGGACGGAGGAGTTTACGGGGACTTGCGAGATCGAAAGTCTGTGGGGAATTGGAGAGCTGAGCTCCAAACAGTCGGGGAATGAAAAGATCCAGCGACGGCGCAGCTGTTTTTGAGGGGAGAGGGGCATCACAGCCTCGTAACTCATCAGTGTAGAAGATCAAATCCAACTGTGTGACACATTTAAAAGATAAAAGAGAATCTAATCAAATTATCCTGGACGTTTGCTAACAGTGAGAGGACATGCAGAGTCGCGTCCTGGGACCCCAGCTGGATGGGGGCTGATTTACGACGTCCTCCCCTCGTGGAGAAGGGGATGGCCTTGGCTCCTGCCCCGGGCAGTGTCGGCGGGGACAGGCAGCGTGACTTCGCCCGTTCGAAGTGTGTGGTCCTGTCTTAGATTGCAACACAGAATATAAAGACACCAGCTCTCACCAGAAAATTAACTCTGAGTGCTCTCTATCCGGGTTTTATCAAAGGCTCAGTTATGAAAAATAATATTCGTGGAGGGTTCCCAGAAGCCTTTATTCTCAAAGTGTGTTCCCTGCACCACACAGCGGGCATCCCCAGGGAGCCCCGGTCCAGTGCCATATGCTTGCTCTGGGCCTCGTCCCTGAGAAGAGGTTTTGAGGAGACAGGACGGCACCACCATGTTTGCTGCTAAAGTATGGAGGCTGCACTCCCTGTCACCACGTTACGTGCCTACGTGGGACCCCCACACGTGGGAAGCTCTGTCTGGTCTCTGTCAGAGAGTGACCTGTGGACCCCAAGGGTCATAAGCCATCAACTCCGCCATTTTGCCTTGACCCGCAGGGAGCTCAGAGCCGAATGCCGGACCCACAGCTGTTCACACGCCTGCAGCATTTCTTTTCCTTCCTCAGCTTTTATAGCTCACTCTTTCCTTCTATTTACTATCCACACACCCTGCCTTGTTTTTTGCCTAATTATCTTCATGCTGAGTGAATCTCTGTTCTACCCTCCATATTTGTTTCTAGAACAAGTGGGAAAATCTGTTAGGAAGTAAGTTAACATCACTCATGAAAACTAATAGTCTTCTCTGATGGTGATGTTTCCTCAGTTGATAAAGGCAGCCCTCGTGATGTTTTTGAAGACCTGTTACCAAATGTCTTGACCCTGGCATTTGACCTTCGTGTCTACCATGGCACCTGCTCCTAGGAACCGGGTGTGACTGTGTAGCACAACACTATGGCTGTGATCACTCCTTCTGTCTCCAGTAGGGAAGGGAGACTCCCAACGTTCATTGCCTGTGTGTTTAGTGTTTGTTTCTGTAGTTGAGCACACGACTGTGTTCTCTGGATAATTCCATCCACACAGAACTATGGGGCTGACCTGTGTGTCTTCGTTCTGTTAGTAGTAGAAGCGTGACTTCAGCCCGCCCACACCTCACAGCGGTACGACGGGGCCTCGTCTTCCTTATCACACTGAACTGACACAGAGGAAGGAGATGGAAGAAGCTACCAGAGTCCTTCTGAGGCCGCGGGTAATGATTCTGGCATAGGCAGGACGTTCCCGAGAGGCAACACACACATCTCGAAATCCTTAGTGTCAAATGTTCAGATAAAGCAGCCGATGTGAATATCTCCGAAATCTCTTATCTGCTTGGCCCAATCATGTTTCTCCTCATCAGTCTTTTCTCTAAAGAAGTGACCAGTGGGCCCCTGGGTGGCTCAGTCGGTTGAGTGTCTGACTTCGGCTCAGGTCGTGATCTCGTGGTCCGTGGGTTCGAGCCCCGCGTTGGGCTCTGGGCTCTCAGTGTGGAACCTGCTTCAGCTCCTCTCTCTTTCTGCCCACCCCTTGCCTGTTCTCTCTCTCAAAAATAAACAAAAAGGTTTTTTTTTAAATGGTAATCTGGGGCACCTGGGTGGCTCAGTCAGTTAAGTGTTCAACTTCGGCCCAGGTCATGATCTCGCAGTTCATGAGTTCGAGCCCCACACTGGGCTCTGTGCTGGCAGCTCAGAGCCTGGAGCCTCCTTCCGATTCTGTGTCTCCCTCTCTCTCTCTGCCCTTCCCCCACTCACACTGTCTCTCTCTCTCTCAAAAATACACATTAAAATATCTTTTAAAAAAGAATCAGAGATGTCCATAAAGATGTCGGAACAAGAATATTAGAAAATTAAAATGACGCTGCAAAGCAAGCAACATGTCGGTAAACAGAGCTTGACAAACCCGCTCTCCCGACCCTCCTGCTGAGGTCGGGCTGACGGGCACCGGCCGCGGCAGGCTCTTCCCCCTTCGGAGCTGGGTCTGGGGTGAGGAAGACGACTGCGGGCTGAAAGCCCCAAAGTTCCACAGGATGCTTCTGTGCTAAGTGGCTGGGGGTCATGGGGGTCATGGCTGGGGGTCCACTCCTGGGTGTGGAAGGAACTCCCAGTCACACTGAGTCCCGGCGGCCTCTCTGAAGGGCTGACTTTCGGGGGTGGGGACACCGGTCTCAGCTCTCCAGCATGACCGTGTCAGACCTGAAAACCAGCGTTCCCCTTCCCTGTGTAGACCTGATGCAGAAGGATCACAGCGTCTTCTTGTCCCTGAAACATGGCTTCTAACAGCCATGGCGGGTTTTTACTCCAACTTCCCAAACGAGCGTTGGGAACACAAGTTTCCACGGATTTGGTAAAACAGCCTCAGACACCGGATGACTCCTCTGCAGCTTCTCCGTTCACACTTCCCCCGAGTCCTGATCGCCCAGCGAGGCCCAGGCATCTGAACGAGGCAGGCACGTGTTGGTGATGGGCTTCTCTAACTGAATTCTTCGACGCCTGAGTCTCTGCTTGGAGTGCTAGAAAAGATGTTTAGGAAAGAAACTCATGGCCTGAAACATTTTTTTTTTTATTATTTTAAAGAGAGAGAGCATGAATGGGGGAGAGGAGTGGAAGGAGAGAGAGAGAGAGAGAGAAATCTCAAGTAGGCTCCACGTTCGGTGCAGAGCCTGATGCAGGGATTGAGCCCAGAAGCTGGGATCATGACCTGAGCCGAAATCAAGAGTTGGACACTCAAGTGGCTGAGCCACCTGGGCGCCCCCCCCCCCACCCGCCTTAGACATTTTAAAAAGAGGAAGCACTTTTGCTGAAGCGCAACCCCTCACTGCTCCAAGTCAGCCTGCCCTGGCGCCAATCTGCCAGGACTGGCCAGCCTCCCCAGCTGCCCCTACGCACCCCTGCTGCCCCGGCCTCCCGACCGTGAAACCGGACTCTGCTGGGAAGCTGTCTTCCCTTGGTGACGCTGTTGCTGCCACGGCCCTGGCCTTTGCAGAAGGCACCGGCATGCCCCTCCCCCCAGACCTCCCCACGGCGTGGCCAAGACCAGTCTACACCCGACTCTATGCAGGAGTTCAGGGACGACAGCAGAAAAGTGCAGCCCGAGCATGCCTCACGCCGAAGTGAGCCACCTTTGCGTGAAGTTCCAGAAAGGCCTCCGGGCTGCCTGCGTGTATTTCACAAGGTCAAGCTCAAACAGCAGCCTGCCTAGGGAAGCTGGGCCCAGGCCCACATGCTCCCCTAACCAGTATGTCCAACGGTCTGGGCCCTAGCCCCTCAGACCCCTCTGCACCTTGACTGGCCAACTCAAAGGGAAAACTGGAATATTCTCTCTAGCCCCTCCCACATTCCCCGGATGTGCCACAGGAACCCCGGGCCAGAGAGCACACATGGGAAGCAACTGGCCACTTGACACCATCTATATTCTCTCTCAGAGGGTACGTTTGGGGGCGCCTGGTGGCTCAGTTGGTTAAGCATCCAATTTTGGTTCAGATCATGATCTCGAGGTTTGTGGGTTTGAGCCCAACATCGGGCTCCGTGCTGACAGCTCAGAGCCTGGAGCTGCTTCAGATTCTGTGTCTCCCTCTCTCTCTGCCCCTCCCCTATTTGCACTCTGTCTTTTTCTCCCTCTTTCTCTTAAAAATAAACATTTTGAAAAGGGCACATTTGATGCTTTCAGCTGAGGGATTGCATTTGGGGAGAAGCGTCTCGTCTGCTGAGCCCCACAAGCAGCTGTCCCCCAGGCGCGTCCGCAGGCGAGTGGCCTGGCGGCTGACGGCAGCCGTGCACCCTTGTCCAAGCCCCGAAGCACCTTCTCCCGTCGCACAGGAGAGAAGGGTGCCTGCTTGGAGCAGGAACAGATAGATTCCCCCCTAAGACAGAGGGGTCCAGTGCATGTCTGCTTTGGGGTGCAGCACTACGGAACAGAGCCGGGGCACGGAGCAGACTCTGGAGGGAGTCACACACCCATGTCCCTGTCTCCAGCGTGTCCCCTCCCAGGAACTTGGCCAAAACCAACCTTGGTATCATCCGCCCTGCTCCCGGCGCCCTTCCTGGCTTGCTCCCACTTACCCACTGGTCCTCCATGGATCAGATGAGCGGGAACGAGGGGACAAGAACTATTCTCAGGCCGCAGCCACTGTCCCCACCGAGGTCCTCACCCTCCCTGCGCCTCTCTCCTGCCAGGGCAGCGAACGCTTGTCATTCAGTTAACCTCAACATGTATTTAGAGAAGCGCCCGGGTGGCGTCCGACTCTTGCATTAGGCTCTGGTCAGGATCCCGGGGTTGTGAGTTCAAGCTCTGCATTGGGCTCTGTGCTGACAGCATGGAGCCTGCTTGGGACTCTCTTCTCTCTGCCCATCCCTACTTCCACTTACCTGCTCTCTCTCTCTCTCTTGAAAAAAAGTGGGGGCACCTGAGTGGCTTGTGGCTCAGGTCATGATCTCATGGTTTGTAGGTTCAAGCCCCACATAGGGCTTTCTGCTGTCAGCATGGAGCCTGCTTCAGATCCTCTGTCTCCCTCCTTCTCTCTGCCCCCTCATGCTCCCTCTCTCAAAAGTGAATAAATGCTTAAAAAAAAAAAAATATATATATATATATATATATATATATATATATATATGACCTTGGCATTTCAGACCCACTCAATAATCACAAGCACAAATAATTTAAGGCTTTCCCATTGTTCAATAGCATTGGTTAGATTAATTCAATTACTTTGCCTTTTTCTGCATCCACTTTGGTCTAGACAAAGACTGGGAGGGGCACTAAGTCTTCATCTGTTTTCCAACATCATTTGAAAGACTGTGAATTTTAACACACTACAAATCCTGAATGTCAGTCCCCGAGAAAGGAATTCGAAGCACTTCAAATATTGAGAGTTGAAAACGCCCAAGCCTGGAAAAGTACTTGCTCAGCATTTCCAGAGAGAGAGAGAGAACTCGTGGTTCTGTCCGATTGACTGAAGTTTCCTACCAGCAAGAGGATTTCGTTTCTTCTGATTTTGGTACGAACCTGGAGGGTCGCTGGGGTCATGCAAATTCAAGATGTGCTCCTCCTCCGGACGAATAAATTAATACACATTAACATATTAATATGCACGCGTGTGCAAGGTGGCCCCGCGGGAGCATGGCAGACACCACCCAGATTGCTTCCTCTCCCTTGCCTTCTGCTTCTCGGGACAGATTCCCGTTTCCCGTGTGCTCCTGTTGTCTGCCCTGCCTGGGCGCAGGGGTGCAGCCGCGGGTCAGCGCAGGGGTGCAGGCGCGGGTCAGCACCAGGGCGGCTGGAGTCTAGCCCCCCGGGCCCGGCCAGGACCAGCCCACTGGGCTTCTCTCCTAGGCCCACCCGAGAGCGCCGGGCTCAGCTTCACGTTTAGGCTGACGGAGGTTCCCGTGTGGACCTGGGGCACACACGTGGGCTGCAACTTGTGCGAAGGCCACGTCGTTGTGGAGCGGACAACGTTGAGGGGAGCAGGACGTGAGACTTCTCTCCAGGTGTTAAGGGGACACCGGCGTCCCCCCACCCAGGCCCGTCCCGTCCACCGGGGGAGGCTGGTCTGGGAGCGCCTGGCTTCCCCGCACACGGCCCACTGCGGACTCAGGCCCGCACCCAGTCTTGCGGCCCCTCCTCCGCATGGAGCCTGAGCCCAGGGCCCCACGAGGGCCACCATCCCCAGCACCATTCTGTGGACCCCCTCCCTCGCGGCCCCTCTCTGTCTCTTTGAAACTCGGTTTCCAGCTTCAGCCTCCTGCCCCTCTCCATTGCCTGTTCTTTTCCTTTCTCCATTTCCTCTTGAACCGAAACCAAATACTGTCCACTTCTGTCTAAAAGCCACTTGTCCTGAAACCATTGTCTCCAGCCGCTGATGCGGGGGAAGCAGAGGCGTCCACACAAGTGCCCCTCACTTCCTTGGACAGCCTGCCGTCCCGGTCAGTGCCTGGAGCTCGGCCTCGACCACGACGATCCCAGGTGACCAGCGGTGTTGGGTTCGAGTGGGCGGAGCCGCGATCTGGCCACACAGCCTTGGACTCCCACATTTGGCCAATCCGGGGACTTGTTTTCTGTGGCGTCTGGAGGAGGAGTAAGGATGTGCAGTGGGTTACTGTCCCCTTGAGCCCAGGTCCCCCTGTGGGTCAGCATGTGGGTGAGCGGTGCCCGCCAGATTCTTCCAGAAGGTGTCAGAGAGGGGCCGGCCGCTCTGCTAGGAAGGAAATGGCCGAAGGGCATCCACGCGGGCAAGTCGGCGGCTCCAAGCCCCTTTGAGAAGTGGTTAGAACGAGTCCGATTTCCTGCAGGGCTGGTGGCCAACCCCCCACCCCCTTCCTCTTCCCCAAACACTGACAAAACCCGAAGAAGCAAATGAGAACAGCCCTGCTGTTCCTGAGCCACCCTCCTCCCGGCCCTGATCCGCGGCCCCAGAGAGAGGCCCTCCAGAAGTTTCTGGCGGCCTCCTGATTTGCTGGCGTCCTGTTTCCCGGGGTCTTGTGGGCGCCGCCTGAGCAGAAGGCAGAACATTCCTGCCCCCGCCTGGGTCCCGAGCTGGGGGCGGGCAGGCCCGAGTTGGGGGCGGTGGGGGGCCCCGGGCAGGGTCTGCCGCGGGCCCCCAAGTCCAGGGACCTCCTTGTCCTGGGGCTGGGGACACCTGGTGGCTGCCGGCAGGGACGGCACACTAGTTTCAGGGGAGTCCCCCCCTCCACCCCAGCCTCCTCCTCCTGGGTGAGAACGCTCCCACCCGTCTTTGCCACCCCTGCCCCGCCTCACGTCCCCGCTGCCCGAGAAAACACCTGGCAGAAACCCAGCTTCTTGAAGTGGTCCAATAAACAAGAGGCCTGTGAGTCACCGCGGAGCAGGCGGCTGGAAGGGGGGGACCCCGTGCCAAAGCCATGATGTGGCGCG
>PISW01006853.1:94272-104489 GCA_004023785.1 Mungos mungo
TGTGAGGCTTCACAAAGCCTTTTTCTTCGGCGCACCACACCTATTTGTTCATGTGGGGGTCATTCCGTGTCAGTTCGGGCGATGTTTACAGAAATCTCAAGTTCTGTTTTCAGTTGTTTATGCCAGCTGCATCGGGACAGCCAAGGCCGTAGGTAGCAGCCCGGGACGCGCGCCGTTCCTGGCTCGTGTTTCGCAGCCACGCGGTCAGGTGGCCGAGTGAGCACCTCCTGAGAGGCAGCGAGAGGAACCAGCCAGGCCGGAGCGGGGCGAGGGCATCAGGCGGAGGCACCACTGCGCGCTTTACTGTGTGATGTCGCTTATTCCATCCACCCCGTGGGTCCGGGGCTGCTGCCGCCTTCCCCGGAGAGACCTGACCCGGCACGGGGGCGAACGGTGCCGCCTGGACTGTAACGTCCGTCTTTGATCTAGAGCATTCTGCTTCCTCAATACCGAGTCAGCTCGACTCTTTTTTAAAGGCATCAGAAAACATAAGCTTTATGTTTTTCAAGTATTTTACAGGAAAAATCATCTTTGGAGCTGGAGAAGGGCCTGAGATTGCCTGGTAAACAGCCTCGGGCGAGGGAAGCAGTGACGGGAAGCGAGCCGGGAACCCTAGCCTCACCTGGCTCAGCCCTTCGGCAGGAAACGGTCCCTCGTTGCAAGAAAATCCAGAGAAATCTTGCAACTGATGGAACTTAAGTTTGTGTTTTCCAAGCTCTAAACCACTAGTTCTCACCCATGAGCGATCCTGTCCCTCCCGGTTCATTTGGCAATATCAGGAGGCTTTTTGGTTGTCACAGTTGGTGGGGGAGGGTACAGAGGCCAAGGATGCCATGCAGCTCCCTGCAGTCACAGGACAGTCCCCACCACTAAGAATGACCCGCTTCAGCATGTCGTTAGAGCCATACCTTTCTTTGCCTGCTGGTCCAGTGGCGGGAGGAGCTCACCCTGATGGCGGCCTTGACCTCAGTGTGACCCTTGCAGCGCCCCCTAGTGGAAGGACTGGGAGCCAGAAGTTGCACGTCTAGGTGGTGGGCAGTGCAGATTCCCTGGGGGCAACTACGAGCTGTCCGGCTCAGAACACGCTCGGATGTCAGCGGTTGGCTTAGCCCACAGGGGGCGGCCTGGGAGACAGGCCGTGTGCCCTTCACCGGCCCTTTATCATACCCTCCTACCTGACCCTGCCTGAGAGCCATCTGTTTCCTGCTGGGGCCTGGCTGGCACCACACCAATCTTCTTAGAGTGGCTCCCAGGGCACAGAGCCCCCAAATCATTACTAATGAATAGCAGGATCCAAGATTCCAAATCCCTGATCCAGGGGTTTCTGCCTGACTCAGAGGAGTTTCCCAAAGAGATTGTACCGGTTTATGCTCCCATGGGCAGCATGTGAAAGTACGGTTTTTTCATGTCTTTGCCAACACTTAGCATTGTCTGCTTTTATGGGGTTTTGTTTTTTTTGAGAGACGGTGAGAGACAGTGCGAGCAGGGGATGGTCAGAGAGAGGGAGATACAGAATCTGAAGCAGGCTCCAGGCTCTGAGCTGTCAGCACAGAGCTCAACACGGGGCTCGAACCCACGAACCGTGAGATCATGACCTGAGCCGAAGCTGGACGCTTAACTGACTGAGCCACCCAGGTGCCCCTCATTGTCTGCTTTTAAAGATGTATTATTTTAGTCATTCTGATGCCTGGGGGAGTGTCACCTCAGTGGGTGTTTTCCTAATTTATTTTTTTAATGTTTATCCATTTACTTTTTTTAGAGAGAGAGAAAGCACAAGCCAGGGAGGGGCCGGGAGAGGGAGACACAGAATCCGAAGCAGCCTCCAGACTCTATGTTGTCAGCACACAGCCCGATGTTGGGCTCGAACTCACAAACCTTGAGATCATGACTGCACAGAAGTCAACGCTCAATTGGCTGAGTCACCGGGGTGCCCCTCACCTCAGTGGTTTTAATGTGCAGCCTCTAATGACCAGGGCAGTTGAGCAGGTGTTCATACGTTTATTGGTCATTGGAAATCATTTTTGCAAAGTCTTTTGCTCATTTTACTGTTGGGTTCGTTTTACTATGATTGATTTTTAGGAGCTCTACGTATGTTCTAGAGATGGGCTTTCCTCGGACACATGGCTGCAAACCTCGTCTCCCGGGCTGTGGGTCACTCTCACCCCGCCCGCGTACGCCATCTGTCCTAGTGCCAGGAGCCTGAGGCTCCTTTCCACTGCACTTTTGGTTTATTTCCATTGATTCCTGAATCTCGTGGTTCCTTGTTCTTAGATTCCTCTTTATTTTGCTGAATTTTATCCCTGAGGACATCTTCCTGATCCCTGAAAGGACGTATAGAAGATAACATTCTCATTTCTTGAATATTAATGGGTCTCTGTTTTCCCTTCATCTTTGATTGGTAGTTTAGCTGGGTACAAGATGCTTTGAGAAGTCTCTCTTTTTCTCAGATTGCATCAGTGGAAACAGTCATGAAGAAAGAATATCTCCTCAAGTCTCATTTAGGATACGTATCTCAGATTCCCTATTTTTCACTTTTTGTTTTTTGAGTTTTCTTCTGTTTTTCTTAAAATACTTCCCCGGTTTCATAGAGGTCGTTTCCCTGAATGGCCCACTGGCCTCCATCTTTCCATCCACAGAAACTGGTGAACTTTCAGTCCTTCTTTTTAGCCTTTGAAGGAAATCTATCCCAGATAAAAGGATGGAAAATTTTGGAATTCTTGACCTTTTTGGTGGACTTAATGTAATTTGATGTGCAAGATAGGAGTTGCAGTTAGGGGAGGTGGCACTGACCTGGTGCGTCTCCCACTGGACCCTGTCCTCTCCCTCAGACCACTTGTGCGGCAGTCACAGCCAGCTATGGGTGCTGAGCCCTCGTGTCCCGAGCCCGGTGACCAACTGCGGCGGGAGCTGACCCCACAGGACATGCGTCTCTCCAGGCAGTTCCCGTGGGGTGAGGCGGGCCCCAGCCTGGGCCTGCCGCGGGATGACGTCCTTTCCCTATTACCTGAGCCACCATGCGCTGCAGACCCTTCCAGAAGATGTGAGTGGTGGGATGGTCCCCTTCTTTTACCTCATTTTTGTTCCGGTGCCAGTGCTCACTGTAAATCATCAGGGGATTTGGGTGTTGCCTTTCCTAGTGCCCAGTGACTATGGAGAATTCCTCCCATTATTTTGTTAGGTCCTGGCGGTAAACATTTGGTAGGGTAAAGGGTACAAAGAGTATGAAAGGTTGGAAAGTCATCCTGAATGAGAACTTTTAATGGAAACTCATTAAAAGTTCCATTTGTAGTTTCAACCATATGCCAAATAGAAAATCCAGAGATTCGGGATTGAATGTGATTAAAATCCCACTTGGTATCTGGACTTTTGACCATTTCTTCATTTTCTAGTAAAACCCATAGCTCATTCTGAAATTGTCAGTGTTTACATCTTACCCAAGCGATCCAACAGCCCTGGCTTAATTATCCACGACACTAGCGCTGGCCTTCAGCTGGAAGAGCTAATTGACCTGCCTCTTAATTCAGCAGCAGGGAACCCATGATATGTCTCTGAAAAGTGCCTTGATTACATACATGTTCTTGTGAGACTCTCCATCTTCGCTAAGTGTTATAAATGCTAGTCTGAGTTCTTTTTGAATCAAGACAGCATGTCAAAGATTTTTATAATTAGCTCAACTTGAACTCTTAGTAGTCAATGCAGTTGATTTTGGATGACTGTTAGCTCTACAGCTCACCATGAAAGAGAGTCCCTTTCCTGGCTAATTTTACCTTCAAGATTCTAAAATAAACTCTATTTTGTTAGGTTGTTCGTTTTTGTTTTTATTTTTTTAAGTTTTTTTATTTATTTTGAGGGGGAGGAGCAGAGAGATTGAGAGAGAGAGAGAGAGAGAGAGAGAGAGAGAGAGAGAGCGCGCGAATCCCTAGCAGGCTCTCTCCCAGCACAGAGCCCAACACGGGGCTCTAACCACAAATCATGAGATCATGACCTGAGTCGAAACCAAGAGTCGGACGCTTAACCAACTGAGCCAGCCAGGTGCCCCGGTTTATTTGTTTTTAAAGAAGAGACCAAGCCATGTGATCTAATAGTTTAGTGTTGTTCGAATACCAATTTTTCCCAAAGTTATTAATAAATAAAATTCCCAATGAAAATTTTTGAAACCCTACAAAATCGTACCATCACTTTTTTGAGTTTTTTTATTTTGAAATAATTTCAAACTTACAACTGTACATTGTACAAAAATAGTTCAGAAATTCTACTATGTCTTCTTCCGGTTTCTCCAAATGTTAACATCTAATATAACCAATAGTATGATTATCAACACCAGGAGATTAATGTTGACACAACACTGTTAACTAATTTACAAACTGTATTTTTGTCTGTCTTTCATGACCTCAATGTCCATGAGGAATATTGGCCATTATTTTATAGACTCTCTTAATTTGTACTTGTCTGGTATTTTCTCATCAAGAGACGCATTAGGCGTTTTTGCCAAGGACCTCCCCAAAGCAATGTTGTGTCCTTCCCAGTGCCCCACAGCAGGGGGCATATGAGATCCATACGTCCTATGACTAGTAATGGTCACTTTGATGATTTGCTTAAAGCTGTGTCTGCCAGAGTTCTCCACTGTCAAGTAGCAGATTTCCCTTTGTAATGAATAAGTTTCTAGTGGGGAGACACTTTGAGTCTTTGAGATGTAAATATGGCATTTCATGTTTTCACTCATCACACTTTCACTCACTAATTTTACCATCCATGAATGATTTCTGCCTACAACAATTATTAGTATGTGTTAGCCAAATAATGACTTTCTATATACATCATTTCTATATGTTTTAACTGGAATTTTACTCTAAATAAGAGTTGTGCTTTCTTTCCTATTTATTTGTTCAATTATGTATTAGTATTAGCACGGACCTGTGGGCATTTAGCTTATTCTAGGGATTATAATCCATTGGTAGCATTATATATTTTGTGGCTCACCTTGTCCTAGACTCAGTCATTGGGAGAGCCTTCAAGTTGGCTCCTGTTTTGGCATGACTGCATCATGTTTGGATCCCCATCTTACTTTCTGGCACCACAGAATGTTCCTGGCTGATCTGAAACATTCCCTGGACCAGCCCCGGTGTCAGCTGTTTCTCCAGGGAGCCCTGTTCCTTTCAGTGGAAAATGTTACTTAGAAGCCAAGATCTGGAGAGCAGGTGTGCTCACTGCTTCTGGGGTGTCACTGCTTCTCAGCCCTTTCATTTGTCATTTAAATTCATTAGTTTCAGTGTTCCATTTTGGATTCACCTCCCACTCTGTGTGGTGGGAAAAGTAAGATAATCTGCATTTCCTTTACTGAAGCTATTGGAAGCCAGACTTCAATACTTCTAACTAACTTCCTTTCCCTCTGTTCTCCCATCCTTGTGTTGAATGTTCAGAGGACACAGTATGTTTGGCAAATCTTGTTCCTAAGCAAGCTGGAGGGGGCGGGGGGCTTCAGTCCTAGAGGCTGGCGAGGCAGGCTGGCTGACGTTCCCAGATGGCAGCAGGTTCAGGGTCTCAGAGCCCAGCAGATCCATGCAGCCCCCTGCTCAGAGTTCAGCTTCCAGACACTCCACTTAGGAAGAGGAAGGATTAATCATGCCGAGGAAACCCGTTTTCACCAGTAGGGTTTAGGATAGTTCAAATACTAGATCACCAGCTCAACCTTAGTTTTTGTTTTGTTTTGCTTCAGTTCCCTTGATTGAAATACTATAAGCCTCTGGCTTGGGAAAGAGATTTCCTGTTACAATATGTGGGGTATTTCTACCCGTGAATCGCATCTTCTCGTGTGTGGAGTTGTTTTTAAAATAGTCAGCTGTTGCTGTTTTAGTCCCTGGCCTTCCAACTGCCCAAAGCCAGAGAGGGGGTATGATAATAGGGACCCTAATACACCACTGGAGGTAAATAAATTATTTCAAAAATATTTGAAATGAACTCTGCAACATGTTTTATACAATTGAAAATGTTGACGTTCTTTTCTTACTTTTCTCACCAAAGTCAACTAGTGATTATGTTATGGTACTTTGAGTATTTTTCTCTCTTTCTACTTTTTTGTATTTTGTAAATCTGCTTAAATAAGTCAAATCCACTTTGATAACAGTGTGTAGAAAATAAGATTTTTCATTTCTAGGAAGAGTAAGTGGATAGGCTCAGCTAGTAGATTTAGTTACAGTGGTATGGAAGGTTAGTTCTAATGTTAAAAATAAG
Source organism: Mungos mungo (assembly GCA_004023785.1). NCBI lineage: Eukaryota > Metazoa > Chordata > Mammalia > Carnivora > Herpestidae > Mungos > Mungos mungo. The sequence goes on from PISW01006853.1 coordinate 100,504, forward strand.
AATTCTCAACCAAATGGGGTATGGCTAGCAGAATCATCTAGAAAGTCTTTCCAAAAATACGTATCTGCATATACAGCTCTTATGCCCATCCAATACACTCGTACACATGCACACACACACACACACACACGTGCATGGTCACTAGGACTAAGAACTATGGTTCCCATTCTTCACCATGAGGTTGGGGAAATCGTCCCTGAGAAGGTGCTGGGCCTTCCCTGGGAGTGGAAGTCGGGGACACAGATAAAGCCTGGAGCTCATAACTCCACTAAATCTGTTTAAAAATAGACAAAGGAATATTTGGGAAACCAAAGAAAAGCAAGAAGTTACTTATAATCCTCAGTCTCTAAACAGCCAGGTTGCATTTTAGTATATCTTATACGAGTGTTTTGGAAAAACAGAGCTCTTAAAAGAAACTCTCCCCAGCCCTTCCTCGCTTGTGAAGGCAGGTGTTCCTGGCGGTCTGGGCGGGAGTCCTGGGGGCCGGTACTCCATGGGTGGGTGGCCTTGGGCACCCTCCTTCAGCTTTTTGAGGTTGTCTCTATTTATCTGAATAAAACCGCAGGATGATAGTAGGTCCTGCCCCATGAAACTGTGGTGAGGTTGAAGAAGGACATCCACGTATAGCCCTTGGAGTAACGGCTGCAGGAGGTGAGGACCCAGGGCCTTTTAGGATCAGTGTTGTTCCCTTCGATGTTGTGAAAGAAACCGCTTTACCCACAACAGAGCTCACAAATAGTTCCCCGTGAGCCATGTCTGATCCGCAGACATGTCTGGCTTGGCTCTCTGTGTTTCAAACCACTAACAAGTTCACATCTGACAAGTGGGAGATTTCATATAAAAATTCAAGTCTCTGGTAACCCTGGGGCCACATCCCCTTACGGTGGAAGTTGGCGCGAGTTAGGTTGGTGCTGCTGCCTTCACGGACAAGGTCAGGGCCAGCCTCACCGTCGGTGCCGGTGGCCCAGACCCTGCAGACGGCGGGGCTCGTGATCTCCCATTTAGAAATACGTAACCCTCCCCCTGCTCCCAAACAATGCCATCTGATTTGTAAAAACCGGGGAAGATCCCACTTAGGCCAGACAGACACATAGGGTCAAATTACTGCGGATTGAGGACCTCGGAGGATACCACGAACTGAGGAACACGGGTGGAGACACTGGCTGAAGTGTGGGGCCTGGAGTGCAGGTGGGTGTAAGGGAACAGAGCTGGCACCAGGCCTCAGGCCAAGGTCAGAGCAGGCCTAAGGTCTGGGAGGCAATCCAAGCGGACCAGAGAAGCCCCACATGCAGGGCATGGCACCCAACGGACGTCCTGTCAGGGGGGCCTCAGCCTCCAGGATCCCTTGCACAGGCTCCAGGAATTCCAAACTCTGAGAGCACGGGGTTCAGTTTCAAGGCCTACAACCAGCCATTTGGCCAGGATGGTCATGGCAAGGCCGGCAGGGAGCTCAGCTGTGCATTGGCCAAAGGGCTACAGAGACCAGACCCTCCACACCCCTCCACACTGGCCCTGCTCGCGCTGGGGTCTCCTTGTGCGGTGGGGGAGAGCGGGGGCCGGAGAAGCGGTGGACATTTGGGACACTAGGGCGTGACCGTCAGTCAGGGAGCAGCCTCAGGCTGTGGATCAGGGCAGAGTGGCCTGGCCGGTGTCAGGATTGAGCCCGGGACCCTGGCTTCGTTTGCACTGGGACCTCGCTGGGCAGACTGTGGGCTCCCCACAATGTCACTCTAGTCCCTTAGCCCTGCTTGCTGTCCCACAGACGCTGTATCTCCTGCGGGTTTCCTGGCACACGGGGTCCTGTGGGTCCAGGTGGGAGGGACCACAGGCTCAGTGACCCTAACCGGGACCTTGCGGCCACAGCCCTGCTGAAGGCCAAGGGTGAAGTCCCCTCCTTCATGGGAGGAACGGTGGGTGTGACCCGTGGTCCTGAGTTGTGGGTAAGAAAAGTGCATATTCAGGGGCAACTGAGGGCCTCAGTTGACTTAGCGTCCGACTTCGGTTCAGGTCATGATCTCACAGGTCTGTGAGTTCGAGCCCCTCATCAGGCTCTGGGCTGAAAGCTCGGAGCCTGGAGCCTGCTTCGGATTCTGGGTCTCCCTTTCTCTGCCCCTCCCCCGATCTTTCTCTCTCTCTCAAAAATCAATAATAAAACATTGAGCTGGCGTCCCCTTATGTGGTGACAGGGCCGTCCTTTATCTGGGTCCTGGGATGGGACAGACTGGGGGCCCTGGAGGTCATCCCCAAGACAGACAGACACAGCTCTTGTCCTGGCTCTTCCAGTGAGCAGCTGTGTGACCCTCGGGCCTCAGTTTCCTCGTCTGGAACTAGGTCTAATCTCGGCACCTAGCGCACAGTCATCTTGTGAGGACTCTATGGGGTAACATCTGAAAAGCACCAGCATGGTTATTTCAAGATGGCCTCCAGCAATTGTGCCCCGTTGACTCAGTCCTGGGCACCGAAAACTCTGGCAGAACCAGGGGTCCAAAGAATTTTTCGTTAATGTTTATTTATTTATTTTGAGGAGAGAAAGAGAGCACGCAGCGGAGGGGCAGAGAGAGAGGAAAAGACAGAGGGGGAGAGAGAGAATCCCAAGCGGTCTCAAGCTGTCAGCACAGAGCTCGACATGGGGCTCGAACTCACAAACCGTGAGGTCACAACCTGAGCCAAAACCGAGTTGGAGGCTTAACCCGCCGAGCCCCCAGGCCCCCCTCAAAGCGTACTTAGTGAATCTGCTCTTACCACTTCTTTTAGCTGATGCCGGAGAGCAGCCCCCTTGTAAGTCAGTTTCTTAAAGTAGCAGACATTATTTGTGGCACGTGGCTTCTTGCGGGTCGGGAATCCCGGAGCAGCTGGGTGCCTGAGTCTCTGGCCTCTGCTTTCTCGAGAGGTTGAAAAGCCAGGTGTCAGCTAGGATCTTCGCCATGCAGCCCCTGGACGAGGCCGGACGACTCACTTCTAAGATGGTGCATTTGCGTGGTGGCAGATTGATTTTGCCCATTTGCATGGCCCCGTCCCTGCCCAGCTGGGCCTCTCCGTGCAGCTTGGCGGCGTCTGGATTCCAAAGACAAACATCCTGACATCCAGAGAGAGGGACAGAGAGAGCCAGGAGGAGGCCGCCTCCTTTCTACGACTTAGCAGAGAAGACCGGTGTCATCGACCTGCCGTCACAAGCCCTGGCCGCAAGTCCCCGCCCAGACGTGCGTGGGGGAGACCAGCTCCCGCCACGGCGTTACCGCTGCAGGAGGGGCGTGCAGAGAGGAGTAAATACACACCCACGTGGGTACGTGTCATCGGGACGCATGGCCTGACACATTACTGCTCTTATTATTATTGCAAATTGAGAGAGTGGCTTCCCACGCATCTTTTGTCAAAAATTACCGGCACTCAGAACCTGGTCTCGTCTGTCCCACGGGCGGACAGAGCTGGACCTTGCCTGCCACGCTCCTAGTTTGAAAACAACTGTCTGGAAGTATTTAGAAAAATGAAAAAAAACAACTTGGCTGGCTCAGGAAGGAGCCCAAGACACAGGACACCAAGGGACAATTCAAGAACTCGTCAAATTTATATCATGTTGCAAAATGTCTTGCACTTGAAAAAAAAAAAAATCCCACTGATTCCCGGCCAGGGACATAGCCAGCCATGGCCTGTGGCTCCGAGGAGAGGGTGGAGACACGGCCTCCAGGGACTTGCAAGGGGGGACCCACTTCTCAGATTTACGGCCTTCACTCTGCTCAGGCCTCTGACCCCACTTGGCCCCTAACTCTCTCCACGCGGCCTTGCTTCCTCCTTCCCAGAGAAAGCAGGAGCTCTCTGCCCTGGCGGCCTCGGATCTCCACTGCCAGGTGGCCTCCGTGGCCTGGCCCTTCCCTCCCTGCATCCCGTGGAGCCTGGTCCAATGGGAGCCTGCCTCTCCGGGGCCCCCCCGCCTCTCCGGGCCCCCCCACGCCTCTCCAGGGTGCCCCAGCCTCTCCAGAGGCTCCCGC